>VOMN01079182.1:0-17441 GCA_014899125.1 Orchestia grillus
ACTAGCGAGCTCTCTTATGAGCCGCTCAATAGGGCCAATTACTAGTGCATGTCGGTCACGAGGGAGCTTAATTTTTGGCGAGTTGTATTATGAGCAGCTGGAAGAGGGCAGTTTTACCTTTAGTAAGACTTGCTATAAGTCAATGATTTTAAAATTTCTTGAGCTCATTCTTTACACTTGTTAAAGTGTCCAGTTCTTCAAGAAAAACATCTCATATTATGAGTTGACCAACTTTAAATCTACGTTAGTGTACTAGTCAATTTGGTGAAACCAGTCTGCTTTTGATCATTGTAAGTCATTTCAACTCGAGCAGACAAAGGGTCGGACTGAGGTGTCATTGATCTCTGAATGTGACACCTATGCCAGGCCTGCCTCTTGTTCAACCCTTTGAAGTTTGGTAGTACGCTGACCATTCCACCAAGAAAAAATGGGCTACGTGCTCTATTACTTCTGTTTGCAAGCTTAGGGCTGTAGGAACCTGAACATTTTTGTCAAGGTACCACTTTTCGGAAATTAACATGTACTTTTTTAATTAGTTCACGTGTGCGACAGAGTCTGCTCATTTAGCAACAAAACCTAATCTTTTTGCCTAAGCTTGACAAACGATAACTTATCAGTGGTCGCCCACGATGCGGGTACCAATAGTGGTACGCGATACAGGTTGGGACAGCTAGTTGTATACCACATCTGTCCCACAACAGGTTGAAAGTGTTAAGTGAATGTCAACTGGTTTAGAATTTTAAATGTTCTTTGCCCGTGCAGGTATCAGAATTGCTTCCACGGTGTTGACTTGTCCCACTTGAGAGACGAAGCTCTCAATGAGTACCTGCGCCAACCAATTGTGGACACCTTCGACATCAGCATCTGCCTTGCCAAGTCTGTGAGACACACCCTGGACTTCACTACTGCTGCTGAGGAGGACCTGCACCATCTAGGTGAGTCGCATGTCTCACACTCGGCAGACCAAATGGTTTTGGCCATAACTCTGCCTTGTGGATTGGGCTTGGTGCAGAAAACTAGTTGCAGCTTTTAGCGTGTGTGTGTGTGTGGTAAGACTTCAGTTAACTTTTTAGGAAACTCTAGCAGTATCCTATGGAACAAGACCGTGTGACCATTCTGAGGAGTAAAGGGTTGTCTAAGTAAGCTATGTATGCTACCCGTCAGATCCTGTGCTTTGAAATACACTATTGAGGTGAGCTACGTATGCTAAATGTCAGAATTGCTCTATCGAGGTGAGCTACATATGCTAAATGTAAAAATTGCTCCATCGAGGTGAGCTATGATGCTAAATGTCAGAATTGCTCCATCGAGGTGAGCTACATATGCTAAAGGTCAGATCCAATGCTTCACATTGCGCTGTTTGTGGAAGCTGTGTGCGCAACACATTTGATCTAAGACTCGGATAAAGCGCTTTGAATGATATCATTTGTGTGAGCTTAATGTGCTCTAGGTCCCAGAGTGTAATTTTTGGAATGGAGCCTTAGGCAAGGGACTTGGGTTTTTGTGCCTAATAAATGAAAAGTTGGCCAATAGACTGCTCATTGGAGCCAAAAAGGCCTACAGTTCATGGATAGTAATTTCTGGGGATTTATAGCTCTAGTTTTACTGCTTTCATCATCAGCAAAAGTCTTTGACCGAAGTGAAGAAATTTACGTTTTATATCAGCTCCACGGGCAAAAATCAGTCACCAATTGTTTTTTTTCAGCTCCTTGAGGATGACAACTGCCTGGTACATCGGACTAGAACTATCATGAATTGCCATGGCAGGCATTCAGGATGTCAGGCATTTACATTGGTCAGATAAGTCTCCAGACTTGAACCTAGTAAAAAAATTGTGGGACTCCCTAGAATGGCAAGTTGAAGGTCAGAAAAATCGCCCACGTACTGTGGCCGCATTGCAAAATCAGTTGATGCAAGAGGTGTTCAAAATCGACCAGGCGTAGATTATGTGACATTTGTAGTCTATGTGCCGCACAGAATTCTTGGCCACGCACCATTATTGGGGCTCGTGGTGGTCCTACATCATATTATTAGTAGGTGGCTTTTTTTTGTCCTTGAAGCTTATATAGCTGTGGAAAGTTTATGGTTGTGGAAAAGATGCTACTTAGTGTTCATCATCCATCCTGCCTAAGATAAGGATAAAATGCCAAATTCTGTTATAATTCCTCTTCAGTGTGTCCAATAAAGACAAACTCTTTCCTGTTGTGTTGCTGCAAGTGTAATGTGCACATCAGCTTCAATTTTCAGATATTATATGTTCTGTATGTTTATTTTTATACGTTTCGTATTAGAATTGGGTATTTTCTTGAGGATCTTTCATTTCGATTTGTTATTCATT
Source organism: Orchestia grillus (assembly GCA_014899125.1). Taxonomy (NCBI): domain Eukaryota; kingdom Metazoa; phylum Arthropoda; class Malacostraca; order Amphipoda; family Talitridae; genus Orchestia; species Orchestia grillus. Next base: position 2,339 of record VOMN01079182.1, read on the forward strand.
TCCATCTTTCTTGAATTTTGTTCACTGTATATTTCTTTCTAGCATCCATGTCTCTGTTCCTCGCTCCCGTTATCTTTCTTTGCAATTATTCTGGCGTCCACTACGTCAATTTTTAATCGGAATGTTCCGAGGTAACTTCTGATCCACGAAGACTTTAATATCAGCTCTCGTTGATTGTGGTGTGACGCATCGGTAGGTAACTGCAGACGACCTAGAAGAATGACATCATTGTAGGAAGCATTTGAACATTTCCATGATGACAGCAGCTGAATTCAGACACGTATTTATGACGTTTTCTGTTTTTCAGAAATTCCTTTGGAGTTCCACATTCTGAAGAGCAGCATGATGCACGGCCTCGCTTTCTGGTTTGATGTTGCTTTCCTGGGCTCAACGCAGACCGTGTGGCTCTCCACTGCCCCCACTGAACCCCTCACTCACTGGTACCAGGTGCGTGGTAGTCCTGAGGTCCCCTCACTCCCTGGTGCCAAGTGGGAGCTAGTCCTGAGGTCCCTTGACTCTCTGGTGCCAAGTGGGAGCTAGTCCTGAGGTCCCCTCACTCCCTGGTGCCAAGTGGGAGCTAGTTCTGAGGTCCCTTGACTCTCTGGTGCCAAGTGGGAGCTAGTCCTGAGGTCCCCTCACTCCCTGGTGCCAAGTGGGAGCTAGTTCTGAGGTCCCTTGACTCTCTGGTGCCAAGTGGGAGCTAGTCCTGAGGTCCCGTCACTCCCTGGTGCCAAGTGGGAGCTAGTTCTGAGGTCCCTTGACTCTCTGGTGCCAAGTGGGAGCTAGTCCTGAGGTCCCGTCACTCCCTGGTGCCAAGTGGGAGCTAGTTCTGAGGTCCCTTGACTCTCTGGTGCCAAGTGGGAGCTAGTCCTGAGGTCCCGTCACTCCCTGGTGCCAAGTGGGAGCTAGTTCTGAGGTCCCTTGACTCTCTGGTGCCTAGTGGGAGCTAGTCCTGAGGCCCCTTGACTCTCCAGTACTAAGTGGGTGCCTACCACTTCTAAGTACCAGGATTGCACATGCTGGCTACCACGAACCATACGTTAGGTCTTGACGTTCCAAAGTTATTGAAAAAAGTATTGGAATGTGGAAATTATTGCTACGCATTGAAAAGAAATTAAAATTCAAGCGTGGAAGTCTGTTAATAACTTAAATTAACTTGACCAGTTATGGGACATCACAAAATAGGATTAGGTTTGTCAATATGCTATGAGGACTGGCCTTCCCAGGGGCCAGTGTTGGGCTACCTCAGCTTCAGCAAGGCCTTTGGGACTTCTGTCTTTCTTGCCCACTTAACTTATTTCCATTTGCATGTTTTCTTCCTTGATTATTTTTATCTTTTCTTCCTATTCTTTTTTAACTTGTTCTTTCTATGCGCAGGGAATCTTGTGTGAGGTCACACCCGTGCATAGATTCCACGTCTTTTAGAGTCGATACTAAACGGTCCTTTCTTTTGTTCTGTTTGGATCGCATTTCATGTGGATAAGAAACTACAGAGTGTAAGCTAACTAATAATTAAATTTAATTTAATCTTAATTGAATTAAAAACGAGTAAAATTTCTAACGAGACAGTAAAGTTGCGCGTTAGGGAATTTTTGTTGTCATGAGCAATAATTTAAAAAGAAATTACGGAGTAGGGAAAGAAACAAATAATTTGTGATCTGTCGATGCATATGTCATTTTCCTCAAAAAAAAATGTAATGAAGACGTGATGAATGATACCAGAATAGTATTCTACACCACAAACCTCTCAACTAGACCTAGTTTGCGTTCTGTCTGCAAAGATTTGCCGTACTAATGAGGCTGGATGGAAAGCACCTGCATAAACAACTTCTGGCTTAGGAGGTCGAGAAGTTGCATGTGAAGTGATGATGGGTTATTTGCGGATCAAGGTACGGCGCTGGAGAGTGAGGGAAGCACTGGTCGACTCTAATTAGAGATTTCTGAAACTCTTTCATGGTTGTTTTTATGCGTGCAGGTGCGGTGTCTGCTGCAGAAGCCCGTCTTTGTGAAAGAAGGCCAGCTCGTGACCGGGAAAGTGCAGCTCATCGCTAACAGAAGGTGTGTTCCCTGTAGCCCTTGTGAGCTTTTATCATTGGCCTGATCACCGCTGTCCGTCTGAGTTCTTTCTACGTTCAAGCCCTTGTTTGTGTGTGCTCGTACGTGAAAAAAGGTTTTTGGAAATCGCATGTGGAGTGACGACATTTGGGTGTTTGTATATTTCTCAGTTAATCGTCTCCAGAACCGTGCAGTTATTTCAAAGGTGTCAGCAAAAGAAAATAATTACTTAAGAGATTAAACTTGAAAAATGACACTCTGACGCCCTTGGGAAAATCTGAAAAAGCTGTGGCATTCGCTGGCTAAGATGTGGGGCTGTGCCGGGTAAAGCCGAAGACGTTTGATTGGCCACGAGTATTTTAGCGGGAGTGCAAATTATTTGACACTTGTTCACTCGGCATGAACAATGTTGGCGCGACACGTTGTGTTAGTTACTAACTTTTTCGCGATGTAATCGTGTCAAAGTGGTATGCTTTTACTGTCGTTTCAATATTTCCCTTAGTAGGTATATTCTATCGTACTGATACTTACCAAACGTCAGCATGGTGCTGGAGTTTATTGAATAAATTCAGTACATGTTTTAGAACGACTATTTCAACCTGAGCTCAGCACGTTATTGCTGAGTTTTCGGTCGATTGCAATTCCATCTCACGACGGTTGACCTCATTAACGCCAATTACGTGTGGGCAGACAATCGTACGACGTGAAGCTGGCAGTGCAGATAGAGGGCACTGCAGTCACGGGCTCCAACACCCTGGACCTTAAGAACCCTTACTTCAGGTGAGTGTGGCGTGCCCTGTGGCTCGGACTGGGCCTGTTCCTACGTCATGGATACGTTGAAGAGGATTGTCCTTCAGCGCATTTTTTGGGATTTGACGACTCTTGAGAATGGGAGGAATTCCCATTCTGTTCTTATGATTTTAACTGCCCGTAGAAATCTAGAATGTAGAGTGGAAATGAACCTAAATCTAAGCCTGAAACTTTTGCAATGCCTTGACTGTCAAGGCAAGTACACAAAATGATGTAACGTCTGAGCTCCATAAGTGGCATTAATACTTCTTATGATTAATATGTATTTACTGAGCTTCACTGCTAGGAGCGTCCGAGGGGCTGCAGTTGTTAATTTTGAGAAATAATAGAGAGTAATGTCCATTTGGCTATTGGTAGCATGCCGTCGATGCGATTAAGAATATTTCTCGGAAGTGCCAGCGACCACCGTTTGTGACCTCCATTTAGCAACGAACCAACAACACGAAGTTCTTTTGGCTTTAAAAAAAAGTCATCCCAGCGCGCCTAACGGTTGGCGTTTGTTTAGGCAAAATGTTAATTTAATTTCAATCCAAACTGCGTGGGGAACGCACTAAAGCGAGTGATGGGTCAAATGACCCACCCAACCGAGTGACCCAGATAAAATAGGAAAACCCGTTTTTTTTACTTTATGAGTGATTTTAAACGGGAATGAAATCTCTTGAAACATTTAGAATAAACTTCATTTAACCATGTAGTAATTCGAAATTTCGAGATGGATCATTTTGACGGCCCATACGTCCTGTTAGCGTAACCTGAGGAGGGCCTGGTCCTAGCATGGTTAACTGAGTTAGTCAATACTGTGTCTCTTAACACTGATTTCACCGAGTTAATATGGTTAACAACGAGTTAACAATGACTGGACTCGGTTAACATTGAGTTGACATAGATGACTATGCAGAGCCTGGTTTACGATGGCATTTGTGGACAGGTACACTGGTGCAGCCCCGCAGCCGCCGCCCGGCAACAACACCACCTCTCCCTCTGAGAACTACTGGCACCAGGTCGACGAGCAGGGCGCGAAGCAGGGTATGTCGAGCGTCTTCTCGTGTTCTGTCTCTCACACTCAGCCAAATTTCTTTAACTCGTCGGCTGCAAATGACGGATACGCCCCTGGTTGGGTCGTTCTACTCTACGATAAATACATAGATTACCATCGGTGTGACAGTGTGTTATTCTGATATCTTTAATAATGTATGATTTAGCGCATGATATTCTATAATACCTTATAATACATAAGGTTCTGTACAACACGTTCTCGACCATTGAATGATATATAAGCGACAGCTGTATTTTCAATCTCGCATGTGGGTGACGTGCTCCTTTTCTGTAGAGGTTCTTTGGTCCTTGCAACTCAGTGAGAAATTGGGTCCGGTAGCGAATGTGTGGACTTGTCAACGGTCACTGTCCATACGTGTGGACGCTGTGGCCGTTGCATTCACTCGGTCACTGTCCATACGTGTGGACGCTGTGGCCGTTGCATTCATTCGGTCACTGCCGATTATAAAGACCGTGTGAGTGCACCGTTGGCTACCTGGGTAGTGACCATTTACAAGTTCAAAAATAAAGTAGGATGTTACGAGCATATCTTCACCGGTGAAAATATTTTATTTTTCTTCTCTTTCATAGCTCAAGTATCGTCCTATGAAAGTGAAGTGGAATGTTTAGATGCATATCACACCACTGGTGAGAATTATTTCCTTCTCTTTGTCTCTACACTTGTAAGCCAGATACGTCTCTAAAGTTTCATGTGCACACCTAAAGCCTGATACTAATACAACGGTTATATTTTACTTGATTTACATTCCAATACCCCTCACGAGCATAGGGTTAGTTTGTTAATTAATAGTATGCTATGAGAACTGGCTTTCCTCAGGGGGACACTGTTAGGTTACCTCAGCTAAAGATGGCTTTCAACATTTCTATCGTTCGTGCCCAATTTATTTCTTTTAATTTCACATCTTCTTCACTATCTCTTCTTTGCCTTTTCTTCTTCTTCATTCTCAACTTACTGTTTGTATGCTCAGGGAATCCTGTGCGAGATCACACCTTGTGCATATATTCCCCGTTCTGTATAGTTCATACTAAATGGTCCTTCCTTTTTGAATCTCATTACATGGGGGTAAAGAGCTAAAAGTAACCACAGTAATAATCTAATCTAATCCCTCCTGGTTAATTGTGCAGCAGTCAATTTCACCCCCAATTCCGGTTTCCCACAGCGCTGAATATGGTGAACGGGATCACAGTGAACGGGCTGGGCGAAGTAGCACTCGATCAGGGGGCATCACTCATCACCCTCGGTGAGTAGCGAGCGTGAGGCCTTAGGAATATCTCTGTTGTGCCTAGGCTCTGGTTGTGTTGCGTGCCATCTGTAGCATTAGTTGCCAAACTCGTGTGGTTCTATTTATAAGGGTACAACCAATGGGTTACCAACCTTTTTTGGTTCTACCAATGGATTACCGACTTTTTATGGTTCCAACCAAGTAGTCCCCCACTTTTTATTATTCCAACCAAGTAGTTCCCACCCATTTTATTGTTCCAACTAAGTAGTTCCCACCCATTTTAATGTTTCAACCAAGTGATTCCCACCTATTTTATGGTTCCTACCAAGTAGTTCCCATCCATTTTATGGCCCCAACCAAGTAGTTCCCATACATTTTATGGTTCCAACCAAGTAGTTCCCATCCGTTTTATGGCTCCAACTAATTGGTTACCAACCTTTTATTGTTGCAACAAATTTGTTGCCAACTTTTCCTGGTTTCAACCAACGGGTTACCAACCTTTTATGGTTCGAACCAATTGGTTACCAACCTTTTATGGTTCTGATCACTTGGTTCTCAACCTTCACACACGCCTGCCGACGTAAGGCATATTGCCTATATCTCGCGCCCCCACGCCCTCATGGCTAGTCAACCCTTCCCTGCCCCAGGTGCGAAATGCGGTGCTTGCGATGTAATTACTTCTTCACAAGCTGTGTGTCTGTTCTAAAAACTGTGCAGCCTACCAACTGGAAATATAGTCTTACCGTTTTAGGAGAATAGAAGTGACCTAAGGTAGCCTAGATGCGCCTTCAAGTTAAAATATGCGTTGTGTGATGAAATGTTGGTCAACTGAAAAATTATTTGGGGCGAGACGGGTTAAGGTTAAAGAAGGTGAGTCTCTTTATTACACCGCAGGGGGTGATAAATAGATCAGTGACCCGTCATCCTGATAGACACTTTTTGCGCCTCTTGAAATGCCATCTCTCAACTCGAGGCGGGAAACCTTGCTCCATTGCAGTGGTCTGTGAATTATGTCTCAATTAGCCCATCGGTGGTAAACGTCCTGTACGTAATAGGTACTTTCGGAAAGAAAGTTCGGTACTGGTGAGTTAGTCACCCTTTTTATATAGTGGAAAACGACTGGGTCTACCCCTGTCTAACCTGACGAAGAACTGTAGTTCAAACTCCAGCCTTCATCAAAAGAATTCACTTACTAAGCACATTCAACTTATCGTGTTTCAACTCATCCAATTTGCGCCGAGCGTCCGCGTTGGCGCATTTGCCTTACGAGGTGGTCTTGTAATGTTGCGTTGGCCGCGCGGCACCCGCTGTAGCCCAAGCCAAAAGCTCGAACACGCAAGACTCGTAGCTGCGGTACCGTCTTACTTGTTTACAGTCCCCTGCTGCTTTTATCCTCTGTGACCCATGGCCGAATGGAGTGAAATGTAACGTGTACCACGGTAGCCCATTTTGAGTTTCTATTCAAGTCCCATGCCGGCAGACACCAATCACTCAAGTCACCCGAGTAGAGATACCTAAGTAGACGCGTGAATCACCGAGGGTTATGACTCGTCATAATCCAGTGATAGACTCGCCCACACCCAGTGAACATACCTCATAGTAGTATGGTAAAGTGCCAGTATGCTGGATGCTGGTAGGACGGGCCAGTTTCCCAATGAGTCAACTGGCGTGCAGTATTTTAATACAGTATGCAGCTGTCTATATCCATTCAATCTAGTTTAGATCTGTGCTCGTTGCTCTCAGAGAATTTTCAGAAATCATTACGGGTCCTTCAAGTGGGATGTTGAGGTGTTGAAAAATGGGAAACCTGGCGTGCTGTGCATCTTCTTAGTATGATTCTCGATGTGTTTGTTGTTGGCGTAGAACTCTGGTCCGTGAGAAAGTAGTTGAAACGTTTCATGCCCTCACGTACAGCTACCGTTCGAGGGGAATTTTATTGTAGCATCGCTTGCGTTTTAGCCCCAATTTGCGTGCGATTAGCGAGCAACAAGCTGAGCGTTTCGGTCGCTGAATTATTTTATTGTTCTAGTCCGCATTCAGTATGCTGCAGCTTTCCAGTAATAAAATGACTGGTAAAGACCATATTTCAAAGTCGCGACCGTAGCTGCAGTGATGAGTAAAACTGTAAGGACACGTGTGTTTTTAGCACGGTCACGAACGCGAGCTCGGCTGTGGAGCGCTTTGGTCTATGCTTCCAACAGGAAGAGGCGCGGGATGCCGAATTAATCGAAGCGGTTCCTCCCACGAATGTCTAATTGAAAGGAGATAAGAATACGTAGATTTTTGAGTCATAAGTGGAGAAATTATGGCTGGTAGAAGTGTGATCGAGGATATGATTGAAGAAAGCAAATGGACATGTACATAAATAACGATCATATTGGAATTATCTGACCGTGGACTCGACTTAGTTGTCCCGTTTTCAAATGAACTTTTTTTAAAGCAGTACCTATATTAAAAGTTTATCGTATTATTCAAATGTTATAGTCGTATTTTTTTAGGCAGATAGAACTAATCCATCTTATTTTTTTGTCTTAAAGTTTTATTCTTCAATTTAAATCGTTAAACTTGGGCAGAGTGCGGCAAAATGATAAGATGCATTTGTTGGTTCAATAACTGGAAGATGAAGTACAGAATGAAAATAAATGGGTTGAACTGGGAACAAAGTGAAATAAAATTGCTTAATGCAGACATTTAAACAATAAAAGTTCTTTAGTTTGTTCCGTTTTAAATATAGCTTCTATTAAACCAAGAAATGAGACGAATAAATTTATAGCACCTTGTATTTATATTTGGCAGTCGAAAAGAGTGGTTACATCTCACTGGAACCCCTCCTGCAGTGCGTGTCGTGTTTTTGAACGTATGTGCATTTGATCTATGATATCGTACGGCCGTACATATCGTACATGAGCGATCCTTGTAGGGTGAAATAAGCGCTCCTCTGTGGTGACTAAATGCAGAGTCTGCAAAATTGTTATTTTGCGGGAATCTGTTGTGGGTTTTAGTTTGTAGTGAGGTAGGCCTTATCTTTCCTTTTCTGCTTCCCTCGTGCTCTCGTGAGCACCGACAGACCTCATGCCTTTGTGTATTCGCTAGCTTATCTGTCTACGTCATTCTTCTATTTTTCGGTTACTTGAGATCATGAAAGGAATAATTCTTAATTGAAATTTTAAGTGCATAAAATGAATTTCAAAGGAATTGATTTTAGTCGAAAGTCTTTTCAGCTTTTACCATGCTTAATGGTAAATACTTCCTGCGGTCGGAAATACTTGGTCCATATCAATGTTGAAGTTGGTCGGAAATATTTGATCCAAAACAATTGTAAACTTTTTAGAAAGGATACTCGCAAAACTACTGGGCATAACAAAATGATAAACTTTGATCTGTAATTCAGTACATTAAATTGATAACGTATAAATATTGATGAATAATATTTTTGATAAGTTAAACAACAAAGGGAAAATTCTACGTTATAATTAAATGCATGAAATTGATTATGTATCAACAGAAAAAAACATTTCCACTATGTTCAATCAATACTTGTTCATTTATTCTTCAATTTATCCGAGGTCTGAATTTAATTTGGAAGAATTCCTTTTCTTTCTAGTTGTATTCTCGACAGATGTTGAAGCCTGTAATTGTTACCACCGTCAACCAAATTGCAATTCAATCTAAATTGGATTAAATTGCAATTTACGTGCTGTAAATCTCCCAAAGTGCCCTCTAAAGTGCCTGCAATACTGCTCTTCTCTCAGAATCTATCAAATCTCTCGTCTTTCGGTTATATGTGCACTTTCTTTTAGTATCATCTTTATTTGCTTTATCCTACGGGTAATTTGAAAACTTTTAAATATTGCGTGAAGTATGAAAAACACAAAATTTTATTCTTTTTAACCCGATTATTTGTTAAAGGTTAAAATTTAAGTTCAATGTACTGTGCACGACCGTCTACTGTACCCGAAACAGGAGTTCGTTAGAGGACACTAAAACGCAGAGAGCTTTTTCTTGTGTAGCAAATATTTCCGACCGGAGGGAGTACATATCACTTACCAGCGTGGTACGCTCAAAATGCTAGGACTAGTTGAACAGAAATAGTGATTCCTATTTCTATTCTTGACAGAAATTAGCATGAAGTTACGTAATGAATGCGAGAAAAATTGTGACAGCAAAACTTCTCTTAGGCTTTCGACTGGTTTCTAAGAAATATAATTTCTCGATTTGTTGTCTTGTTTGTCATAATTTTTATTGATTTTCTCTCATAGCTGTGGTTGCTGTTAATGTTTCTGCTTCTTGAAGTAGTACCTTTATAGAAGATAGCCATACGGTGTTGGTGAATGTAAATACCATGTATGGACCGTACTTTTAACGCACGGCTGCGTCAGTGTCTGTGAGACTGTTTCGTCTTGTTATAACTTCCAAGTCTTTGAAAATGTTATTTTTGGAGGGCAAGATGAATTCATTCAGTTTCGAGGAATGATGCTTGCTAAATTTTCCGTTATCGTTTTGTGTTGGTGTGCAAGGTGATGGAGATCGGACGTGAAATTCTTGCAGACCTCGTTCTCAGACGCGACGTCTTGAACGCTCAAAAGAAATTCGGGAGCTATACAACAAAGAGCTTAAACCCCAAGGACGGGCTAACTGGGTTTATCCGATTTAGTGTTTCTCAACTTTGGCTGGGCAAACTCGCCAAATTTCATATTTTGAGTGAGAACACGTCCCTTCTTATGATCGTATAAACCGACCATTGCGAGTGTATTCATGCATCTGAAAAGAAAAAAAAAGCACGTGAATATATTGCTCGTGTTCGTCAGAAACCGTGCTGGGGAAGGGGTTAAAACTAACTAAAACTGTACTTTGGATCGGGTCGCAAAACATCAGTGTTGTGATGTTGAACGGTTCGTTCTCCGGTGTAACGTTCCCTGCAATGTAGCTGTAATTCTTAATAAAAGTCGCCACTGGCCCATAGATGTTCCTGATGTGTGACATGTGTAGAAGAGACGAGGAGGTGTTGCCCGAATTTTCTATGAGAAACCACCGTCGTGATTCTGGAGCAAGGTTAGCCGTCCACTTCAGGGCTGACGCTTGTTTGTGGTTGCGCTCATTTGTAGCGTGGTGACGAATTACCCGGGATGAGTTCGAGGCTCGAATCCTGGCTTTAGAAGATAGGTTTTCGTTACAGGGCTCGCGAAATTTTCTCCTCTTCTGCTTTTCGGTTTGGGTGGGTCGGTGTGGCTGATGGTGCACTTGGTTTTCAACTCAATTTTAAAAGGGCTGTTGGGTAGTTCTTCCACCGTACTGCTTTGGAAAGTCAGTTTCATTTTCTTCACCGATTCAGATGAAGTTGATAAGCGTGCTCATAATTTATCTTGTGTTCGGATGTACCGTCGGTCTAGAATTTTTGTAGGAATATCTTTGCATCTAGGGACTTCTGTGCTACCTGTTAGAGAAAATCGTCACAATTTTCTTTTCACACTTCCGCCCGAGATGTACCCGAACGACTTGGTCTAAATTCCATGGACTGCCAGACTAAGCTCGTCTGAATTATCTTTCCCAATGTAACAACATTTCGAACTCATACGATGTGCGAGTAATGGTTTCTATATTTCTTGGTCTTGCCTTGGCTCTACATTGTTTACTCAGTTCATATGAAATAGTCCTGACGTAAAAAAATGACGGATTTCCGTATTTTTTTGAAGAAAGGAGAGATCTAGGAACATCGCATTAAACATTTACTGGAGAGTAAGTGGTCAGCATAAGATGAACGTTTCGAGCGTTCGCTCATTATCAGCTGTGAGAATGTCAATGGCAAGTCATCTGCAGAAATATCTAAAAGGAATAGAAAAGGCACAAGGGACAATAAAATATTTGCAAAACTATACAAATGAAAAGCACAATTGAATGACCTGGGGCAACGGATATGAACTAGTATGGTTATTCAAAACATTTTTTTTTTTAAATTAACGATTTTACAAATTCGAGATGTAAATATTTTCCATATTTAGGGTTCTATATTTGATGGTCTTGCCTTGGGTTTACATGGTGTACTCCGCTCCTATAAAATATCGTCCCTCACGTGAAAACATAACGGATATTAAATTCGCTGTTGTAGTATTGGTTTCTGTATTTGTTGGTCTTGTCTTGGCTAGGTTTTGACGGGTTTTCTTTCGTTTTTCAGACGAGTACGCGGAGTGGCGCTAGGCAGTTAGGGGGTCGGTCGGCCGCTGCTACTCGATCCCACGCTCTCTGTTCCTTCTCCTCCTCCTCCTCTTCCTCCTTCTCCTCCTTCTTCTTCTCCTGTCGTTGCATCGCCTAGGTTTTCTCGGCTTGGGTGTCTGGCAAGCTCATTCTCCATCCCAGTCCACTGTAGACCAAGCATTGGCTCGGACTTGACGGTCTACAGGAACTTCTCGTATCAGTGCTACGAGCTTGAGGGTCTGCAGGAACTCCTCGTATCAGTGCTACGAGCTTGAGGGTCTGCAGGAACTCCTCGTTTTGGCTTGGACTTAACGGTCTACAGGAACTTCTCGTATGAGTGCTACGAGCTTGAGGGTCTGCAGGAACTCCTCGTATTGGCTCGGACTTCACGGTCAACAGTAACTTCTCGTATCAGTGCTAATAGCTTTAAGGATCTGCAAGAACTTGTATTGGCTGGGACTTGACGGTCTGCAGTAACTTCTCGTATCAGTGCTACGAGCTTGAAGGTCTGCAGGAACTTTTATCAACTGTGTTACGGATCAACTGAACAGCAGATTGCAGATCAACTGCACAGTATCGTATATACAAGCAAGCTTTGTTCGATGATGGATATAAAAATAACCTCGAAACACCCTCTCAGTAATAGATGGAAGACGGGTCGGTTGGAAGTCAGTCGTTGAAATTCTATTGTAAGAGTAACGCTATTCTCATCCAAGAATTTCCGATGCGAGTTGTCAGTGGGTAATATTCAATTGAGCGGCACCGACCAGGGCTGATAACCATTTGTCGCCTCAATGAAACGATCGGCTATGAAGCCAAGAGAGCGAGCGTAAATTTCACGTGGTACGTCTCAATGGTTACTACGTTCCTCGGACGATCCAATAGCACTAACGTTGTTATTTCAATGATAATTGAATAGCTCGACGGATAATAGATGGTCCGCATGCGACGTAGAATTTTTTCAATGTATTTTAAATCTAGAATGCGTTTTATTATAAACCAACTTATGATAAAGATGCTCTAAAGTAGCTCATACGCCAATGAATAAAAAGCACTCAACTTACTCGTCCATGTATAATAACAATATTCTTGCCTTTGCAGAATAGGCCTGTTAATGTATGTATGGGCTTGAGTTTGGCTCGATAGCCTGGGTGCTCTCTTCGAGCTAAATTAAATGCAATTGCTTCAGAAGGGGGAGAAGGCATCAGTGAAATTTCGATACTCGAATCTTTGTGCGCTCATTCAGCAATGGTGTCTGCATTTTAATTTGTTGGAATGGGGTACGTTTAAGATCCATCGTGTGAGGTCACATGTTGAAAACACCAACTGGGTTTATTAATTTACTAGACGACACGTGACCAGTTGGGTCAAATAAAATTTATCATAATCAAACTGTATCCAGAACTATATCCTATGCAGTTAAGTCGGTATCCACAATACAGGATTAAACGAGGAGTATAAATTTCGAATATCTCAGAGCCGTCAGACAAACGTGTGCACGGCTTCAAGCAAGCAAGACGACCAGAGTTTTAGTATTATACTAGATTATTCGAGTTATGCGCGCTCGAGCAGCTAACGTTGTCCAGAGAGCAAGGGGCGAAAATTGCTGGACTTATCACAGCCGTATCCGTAGACAGGATACGTCCACAGAAAAGTTCAATACTGATGGAAATAACTGACCTGAAGGATTATAAGATGTGAAGAAAAATGTCCGCGTAAATAATGGTTTCGTGCAGATGAGAACATATCTAATGGACTTGACCCGACTGTACTAGGTTGGATTGCTCGACTTGACTGCTCCGTGCGTTTTATTTGCTCTGTGACGTAGATGATGGTGGCGATCGTGTCAATCGTTGTAACTATCGAATGTAAGCTAGTGCGAAAACGTCCTCCGTTGTAGGAGCACCGCAGTGTAGCAGCTATGTGTGTTTGACTAGAACTTCGAATAAGGTCTGAAATTTATTAAAATATCGAATAGGTTACTGTCCAGCTGCATCACAGGTGTCCTGCTGCGCGCTGTGTTACTGGCAGCGACTGCAGACGGTGTTGATCTAGCCCTTCATTTCTCGCTTGATGAACCCTGTATGCAGTCGCTTCATTTTAGTAATGCTTGGTGTGTAATCCGAATCAGTCGCATTAAAGTTGGCGTAGTTTTAGTGGCGTTACAACAGTGGGCGATCACGAGGCTGAGACAAATGTAAGTCGGTGACATACACCAAGTACTTAGCACTTTCTTCGCTTGGATTTGTGTACTTAACGTGTCTGCACGAGCGCTTGTGTTGATGATGCGATGTGGTGATGGAAAGTGTTGCTATTATATAATCATAATTGTAGATTTTCTGATAGTAATGTCCCATGCGAGACGCTGTGCTCCCATTGATAGGAGGAGTTGATGATGATGCAGACATTTAGAAACGAAAACTCTGTGTCAGTCGATGTTCTGTCCTGACATTGTCTGCGAGTCTTTTCTGTTTGCCCAGTATGTATCGATGATGGCGCCTGTTGTATTTGAAGTTACTTAATTTTATGTACCCACTGAGATACTCGCTGCCACTCCTCGGACTGCTCGTAGTGCGGGTGTGATAATAAAAAGACGCGTTTTACGTTGTGCTCTCTTTGTAACGCCTTACTCAAGAAGGCTTCTATTTTCCCAATGACTCGACACTCCAGTGAAAATTTTAAGTGCTTTAGGAATGCGAAGTGCGTCTCTGATTCCTGCTGTTCTCTATTATAAATGATGGGCATCCAGAAATAATACAGGTTAGTCAAGAATTATGGACGTCCAGAAATCATACAGCTTAGTCAAGAATTATGGACATCAGAAATGATGCAGCTTTGTCTTAAGTTCTTATTACTTCGTTCAAAACTAGGGTGGATGTGTTCACGAGTGCATTAAGTGTGAACGTCTGTTTTTGTAAAGTTTCATTCACTGGGAAAGTAAGTCGTCCTTTTAGGGCTAAACGCGTCCCCTCGTCTCCCTAGGAGCCTGCGTGTAGTGTTGTCTGTCCATGCCTTACATCGTCCGAGACGATGAGTTGGATTTGTATATGAACGGGCGAAGTTACTCAGGGGACCGCATTAGTCGTCCCAGCTGAGTCTTGTCCTCGCGTGTTTATGTCCTGTAATTTTAATTTGCATTTACTGCTCAGCATGAGAGAGGTCTGCAGGGGGGGCTCTGAGAGCTGGTTAGGTGCTAGGACAAGTCGGTGCGAAGAGTAACTCTGGGCACGTTGTGGCAGGGCACAACCAAATACCTTCGAACGCAGAAATATAAATGGGACGATGGAGATTTTATTAAACCCATTAACGCATAGCCTCTATTTTGGGGGGAAGGGAGGGGGGGCTCTGGATGGTTGTAGTGCCGAATATGAACGACTGTAACAAAAGGGAGTGGCAATAGATCTTTCATTGATTACTCTGTGCCCAACATTTTCCTAGTAAAATAACATAGTAAAAGTGCTATCAAACTATTTTTTAACTTAAATTTTTAGTACTTCATGACTTTTAGTCACATACTTTACAGAATAGCATTCATTTTAGTAACGACGTTTTCATCTCAAATTTCATTTATGACGCAAATTACTTCACCAACTAAGGACTCGTTTCTAAAAACCTGACAAAATTCATTGAGAAATGAACTTGATGCATTAATGGATTTACGGCAAACTAAATGCTCTCAGCGACGACGTGCCTAGGGTGACTCTGTGCCCCGGCTCCCCTCCACCCTGTATTGGCTGCCCACGTGCTACCTATTGGTCGCGCCGGCT
>VOMN01079191.1:0-18173 GCA_014899125.1 Orchestia grillus
TAGATACTCCTTTGACATCCAAACGTTGCTGCAGGCGATTGCAGACATGTTTTCCCCCTAACTGAAACATTCTCAGATCATTTCACCATCTCCAGAGGCCTGCATATTAGAAGTTATTTGAGAAATAGGCACGTCGATCGAATGACAGATCTTCTTGTAATTAGAATAAAGACAATGCGCAATTTAAAAAGGAAAAGTCCATTGGTTGAAAAGCTAGTGACCCTAAAATGAGCTGATCAGAGGTACCGGAGATTGCCTGAACTACGGGTAGTCGTGTGAACTTCGTGGCACATCACGCATATCCAGGTGGGGACAAAAGGCAAATTGAGGACCAGCAACATGGAGGCAGGATTGGAAGCCCTGATGTACATCTGCAATAAGACTGTTTGGCGTTTCAGAAAAACTTCCCAGCTTGAACCTGGTTCTTCGGAAAAGGCATAATGGGCAGCTAAGGGTTAAGAATAACTTTTTGAAGTTTGCAAACTTGAAATGTTTGGATATTATTTGATTGAATACGTTTTTATCAAGATAAGGCCGTGCAAATTAAATTCTGTTGCTTTGATGACTGGCCAAAAGAAAGCTACTAAAAAATTTCAATTGAAGGAAAACTTTTGACCTCAGATTCCACGATCTAAAACATCAAGCCATTGGCGTTGCGTTATGATATTAGAAGTACACGTTAACCATCTGATGTGCACAAAGTGGAAGAGACAAATGCTCTAGATCAACATTTTTGGTCTTAGTTTTTTAAGTAGCAGACCGGGAAAACGAATTATTTTATTGTAAAGGGAGACATTCTCTTTTCAGAAAAATCTTCTCCAACTTTGATTACCATTATTCCTCGCTTTATTGAGAGGGAACAGCGTGTGAGTTATACTTCTAGGTGAACTATTAAAGCTACTGAGGTGTTTCTAGCCAAAAAAATGGTTCATTAAAGACATTAATTTTTTTCATAGCACTAAAACTATTCATTTCTTCCCATAGTTACTTGTTAGTAAAATATATATCTTTTCTCAAACTGCACTTTATGCTGGGGGATATGCACGTACTCATGCCCGCCTGCCATAAACGTTTCAGTAGGGAATTTTATGAGTTAGGATTTTCGAGGCGTTCATAAATAGCTCATGGGATCATTTCTCTTGCTTTAATTACATACTCAGGAGCTCATTTCCGCCGCCCCACATTCCGCACTGAGACCCTCTGCCGTGCACCTCAACACGACTCGAGGCGTAGTGCGTCACCAACATCGTGATGACTTCTGAAGTGTAAATTTGTGAACCGAATATAGATGATACATCACATGACACAATTCTTCTCTAATTGATTCATATTTCATTCCTCGGAATGATTTCTTTCTGTTCGCTCTGAACCGAAATTAAAGCTAAAAAATGTTTTTTCATCCTGAAGAGCCAAGCAATATCTCAATGTGTGTTCAAGTAAGCATGTATATATACAAACTTGTTGCTCCACACAATTACTATTAAATTCAAAATTGCTGCTCATGTATATGCACAGTAGTTTGATATATGTATGCACAACCCATTTGAATAAAAACACCTCCATAGATCTCTACATCAAGAAAAAACAAACTAAGAATTTCATTGAAATTTAAAAATAGATGCTTTTGCTTAGTTAAACGATCAATTTAAATGAACATAATCAGTCAAAGAAGTTTCAATAAAACATATTGCTTGTCTTGTATTTCAAAATTATTTGCAAACTTGCAAATTATAAAGTAACGAATTAAATATCATTGTGCTCTGACATAAGGTGAAATTTTTCTCGATTTTGCGATGAACTCAAGGACGGTCGAACAGGCTGTTCCCAGCGGGAATTGTAAAAAATTTATTAAATGTCCATCGCAACTTTGGAAGCTATCTTACCTCTAAGTCATTGCATCACCTTTATATCTTAGAACGAAATCCAATGAAATGATAGAAAGAGCTGCAATTTTAATGTTTTCATCCTATCAGACGAGAGCATCATACTCCTGTTTTTCTGTCATATATTCCTGATTTATTCGAAGTGTTGTCCGTAAAATTATATCCAGCAAAGTTTGTATTTTATGAGGCTGCGTACAAGGTGCTGCCTCGAAAATAATAATGTACTCAATAATATAAGAACAGACTATAGCATAGTATGATTTTGTTAAGAATAATCTTGAAGAGTCTTGCATTAGCTCTGTTAAGTTATTTTTTGTATGCTTTGTAAAGCTGAGGTGAGAGCAGCAGCCGTTCATCAAAAATAATACCCAAATACCTGATCTCCTTACTTCACTCCGGACTCGACCAATGAACGTTACTTGAGACAAATTTGTAGGACGGAATGGAGATCTAAAGAGCATTTGCTTGGTGTTATCTCTATGAGTTGTAAGTTATAAGTCAACAATAATGTAGTCAAATGTGCAATTATAATAAAAAATTAAAACCGTCTCGTTCAAGTCTTCCAACACACACATAAAATATTGCGTCGTCTGTTAATAAAATAGCTTGGGAAATGTAACATGGATAAGGCCGTTGATAAAAATGGTCAAACACTAATAGAAACAATTACTATCATCGCGGGACGTCTACTTCGAAAGATAATACATCAGATATCATTGAGTTATATTCAACGAATTTATTTCAATTTTGTAGATGGCCCTTAAATTCACAAACATAGCCGCTTTAACCATAACGTTCTATTTTCCGTTGAAATCTTCTGTCCCACTCTGACCAGAGAGAATAGGCAGAGAGAGAATATTTTATTACGGAGTGATGGCAATAAATCTTTAAATAATGTTAATACTTCTAGCGTAGTTTGTGTTCGCTTATCTCCATAAGCAGTACATATGGCGAGAATCTGAGGGCACGGAACTACTCATCAAACACTGTGGGAGTCGATTTTATTAAAGAGTGATAGAGTAAACATCCGTCTGAAATTAGCCAAATCAGAATGATCCCTATATTGAAAGTAGGAATTAATCTTGCTTAAACTGGAGAGATAAATCCCAGTTGTAATACTGTAGTTAAAAACGTCTGTTCAAATTGCAAAAATTTTTATCCCTCCATTATTACAAACAAATGCATCGATTGAATTTAATTTGGATTATATTTTTTACATTGAAAAGTTGAATGAATGTTGATTTCGCACCTATGAGTGCGTCTTAAAAGTAAGATAGTAGTAGTGTGCGAACCGGACATATACCACGCCTCGTACGAGGAAATTTGTTGTCAAGTTTTTGAGTAAGTGAAGTGAAAAGTGAAAAAAAGTAAGCAGGAATACCGAAGCCGTATTTGCTTGTGGGAAATGTATGTATTTGCTGAAACATATTTTCGTTTAATGTAATTGTAAGTTTAAGAATTTTTTATTTTTTTTTGTTTCTGCAGCTTATTTTGGTAACACAACTGGTTACCTCTACGGACTACAACACTTAAAAGATGCCTTCAAATTGGGTAAACCCTGCGAGTGATCTCACCAATATTTTGAATCGTTGTACGAATACAATTAATAAAGTTAACACCCATTTTTAATATAAGATAACCCTTCATTGCATCACAGAAACCCTCAGAAGCAAGAAAATGACGTGAACGTTCCACTTAGCTTGGCTTAAAGAAAATTTCAAACCTAAACTTAGCTCTTCTTTTTCATATAAACCCAAAACGTTCCTCGACTTGTTAAAAATGACATCCTCTGGCTTCAGTTAATCATTTTGCCAGGCTAAACCAAGATTGGATAGTTTTTCGTCTTGAATTCTTAACATCGTACAACCCCCGTTTCCTTCACCTATCCTCATGTAGTATTCACTGTAATACACGTGAACACTCCCAAATACATGCTCATTTGATACATGTGAATAACTTTAAAATTTATCATCATGTGAGAAACAGGATCTTAGATTATTTGAAAGCTTTTTAATCCATAATTATAGGTCATCACTAAATGGGGAAAACACTTCTGTTCCTCAATATTTCAAGTTCTCTCAATTTTTTTCCTTTTGTTGAACATAACATTTTTCTTCCACATTTAGAAAATACATTACGTTTTACTACTACTGTAGATGAATTCTGTTATACTCGAATACTTTATTTTCAACGTGCATCGGTTTTAAGATGCTCGCACTCGCTTATGTTGTTATAATTCTGTGTCGTGTACGTTTTCTGAAGCATAACTTAGGTAGGGGCACGAGCTAGCTCTGAAAAATCAGATCTGGATCTATCTAATTAAATCTATCACTGGTTCAAAGACAAACTATCAATCTAATTAAGTTTTGGCCCGTGCTAGCTCAGGAAAATCCGTTTTAGATCTATCGAATTAAATCTATCACTGGTTCAAAGACAAACTATCAATCTAATTGAGTTTTGGCCCGTGCTAGCTCAGGAAAATCCGTTTTAGATCGAGTGCAGTTAAGATACAATAAATTTGATCACTAGTTGCCGTGCGAGCGTGTGGGTCAAACGTTCAAACACAGCTGAAATCGAACTCTAGATTAAGGAAACCGGAGAATTTAAACAGCCTCTTCATCAAGCACTCCCTCTGACCCTGGGGAGATATCAGTGCTCACTGTGCACAAAACACATAAATGATCATTTTCTCTTGCTTTTGAGGAAATATACGATGGTATCAGTGGACGACTTATTGTTTCAACGAAATATTTAACAACAGAGAAGCAATAAAGTATGAACATGCTCCATAAGGAAATTGCTCACCGACTTCCTTGGGTCTAATATCAACTTAAAGCTGACTTTGAAATCGAATCACCATCTCAAGCGAGTGTGCACTCTACGTACACTCTGACCTACACGATGAGGCACAAGGGACCTCGTATGGCTGGCGGAAAGTGTGTGCCATACGTGTTCACGTTCGCTTTGGAGTGTGTTTAGCGCTGTATTAACTTTTTTATGATCGTGACTCGCCCTCAGCTACCGTGTAGCGAGTGGCGTTAGCACCTCGCTGCTGGCTTCAGAACTTTCTTTGCCAGGATATTAAATTTAATGGATGCTCTGTCAGAAATGTCATTGGCATGCAACGCCTTAGCAAACAATGGCAAACCTAAAACAACGCCGTCGGTATTTCAGCAAGAGCTTGATAATTTTTTAGTGAGTTGAGAAAACAGTGAACTAAAGGCTGAAGGTGCCGACAGGGTAACATTTCTCTTGGCATAAATTCGGCGAAAATGTTATGCTAGCACCCGCGAAAGATCGATGTTCGCTCCTTTACGAGAAGTATGTCGTCTAGCGTAAATTATAAAAGAATGTCGAAAAGCAACTCGGTTTCTAATTTTGCAGATATGACTTCTGAATACCTATATATGTAATGCTCGTGCAGCCTTATTTCTTTTGTGTTTATTTCAAGGAACAAATATGCTTTCAATTTGATTTTTAAATGCTGAAGCTATCTAGTTTGATATTATGAATGAATTGTAGTCTTTACTCACAGTTTCGATTCAGCTAGAACAATGATTTTACTTCCCATTAACTTCTGCAGTGCGTTCTCCTGATTATACAAATTCATTTTTGGAGAACATGTTGCGTACATATAAATGTATATGAAATAATTTCTTGAAAAAATTGCCTGTTTCAGAACTGTTCATGCTACTTTCGAATAACTATTCTCAATTGATAATTAAAGGTAAACATGAGTTACTATTTTTCATGACCTATGCATATATGCCCTAATTTAATGTTCATTCTGACTAAGCAAAAGAACAGAAAATTAAAGAAAAACATTTACAAGCTGTATTTTGTCAATGGAATTACGTATTTCTGTACTCTATTACTGAGTGCGGCAAGGTAAAATTAATTGAATAACAAAATGCATGAGAAAGATAGAAAGAAAAATTGTTTATTCCGAATTCAGTCGCATAGAAAGAAAGCAACAATCGGTTTTTCAAATAAATATGATTACAGCTTTAAAATTAAAACGTGAAGTCTCGATGAAACATCTATTTAGGATCAATCAGACTACAACTTTTAAATTATGAATGAAAGTCTCAATAAAAATTCAGACCGTGATACTTAAACTTATCGTGATACTTAAATTAACGGACTGCAATCGGTGGGATTATTAAATTAACGAATTATTAACGGATCGTGAGACTTAAATTAACCCTTTTACATGTCTACAACGCTCGATTGCCCCCACGAACAATGTTCGATGGGTTGAATTTGCATACTGCGATGCGTACATCTAAAATTACAAGTTATGTATCTGCAAATTCCATGCCAGTTGGAGGAAAATTTTGGCAACGGGAAAAGGGCCTTATCGTTCGCTTGAAATTCAATATTATGCAAGAGGAAAGTAATGGGAAAATGTATATGCCGTTTTTAATGGGACTCTTACGACTTACAACGCAGGCCATGAGTAAAAATGGTTTCCTCTATTTTTCAATTAGACGTCTGTCAACTGCGGATGTCAATTGTGGTATCTAAGAAGGTTTAATAACTCGTAAAACACTTTCAATTACTTCCCATTGGACTTTTAAGTTTGAGCATTGTTTGTCATCAGCAAAAATCTTCCTCTTGAAAATGGATCAGAAATTTTCTATAGGTCTCAAATCAGAACTGCTTGGAGACCACACCATTAAACTGATAAAACTGTCCCCTTTGAATCTATAGTCTAAGAGCCATTTGGTTGTGGTCTTTGATCTGTGTGCAGATCAATCGAAGACCTTCTTTTCATGATTAATTGATCGTCAAACCAGGGAAGAAAGGCGTCCTTTAGGAGATTGCAATATGAATTTGAATTTAGTTTCAATCAGGTTGGTAGTTTGTAGGGGCCAATTAACAGATCTCCTTGTACACATTCTAAAACATAACTCCCCCGATCCCCTGTCGTCGACAAATGAGTACTCCTACTGACCGACCATTCAACAGCCAACGAGATGACCAACCATCAAGTATGTACGTCTAGCTTTGCAGAGAACTCATCAGTGAAAGTTACATTGTTGAAATTGACAATCATGTTAGTCTGCGCCCATTGAACTTTTTTAGTTCTGTTTGCTTCGTTCAATGGAGGATTTTTGATGGGACTTCTCACTTTGGTAAGGGTATTGAGGACCCAGCACCTGGGAGTTTTACAAGATTTTGGCACAATAGCCGCTTCAAAAAATATTCTGCAGAATGAAGAATTTTGGAAGCGTCTAACTTTATTTTAGAAATTCCCTGTGAAAACAACTTTCGTTGATGTATTCTTTCTGATGATGGAAGTATGAGGAAGCATGAAAGTAAATTTAGCAAGATCTTCCTCAGTATTCCAGGGATCGCCCAGGGATTGAATCTAGGCTCAGGTGAGGCTTTTCACGTGACCACGGAGTACTTCCATTGGAAAAGGAAATTTAATCCGTACATTTCTCCCATCCTTCATCCACTCCATTAGTTTTAAGGCATTGAAAACCCAACGGTAAAACGTATTCGAATTAATAATGGTTCTTTTATCAGCTTTGTCAGGGCCACTTAATACTCAACACTGGCATTCATATTACAATAGTCTACCTTACCTTGGCAATAATTTTTTGAGAACACTAGGCTTAATTCAAAGAAAATGTTACATGAGTAACTTGTTGAAAGTTGAAGACCCGTCTTGCTCTGCTTGCAAACCAAAAGTCGAGGAAAATTAGGAACGTTACGCGATCAGTTAATGTCTGGAATCAATGTCTGAAAACAATATATGAAGGCAATGTCTGAAGGAATTGTCTGAAGACAATGTATGAAGGCAATGTCCGAAGGTAATGTCTGAGGGCAATGTTTGCATGCAGTATCTGAAGGTAATATCTGAAGGCAATGTCTGAAGGCCCTCAAATGCTAACTTTGCTCTCAATTCTGCTGGGAGATCTAAAATGAAGTGATTGTACAGTCCCTTGACTCTTGCCCTGGCTCCAGAGCAAAGGGCAAAGTTAGCACTGATGCCCATATTTAGGTGTCTGCCGCCACTGTCTTCAAACACTGACGGATAGTGTGAAGGACTCATTACGTAGCAATGACTTCTAAAAATATATTTTTCTTCCTGCCGCTCCGTCTGTGCAGGTTCTTGTGCATCCAATATTTACGGGAAATATAACCGTTCAACCAAGTCATGAGAGCTAAGCCGGTAAACAGAGGGCGCCTCGTACGATCGTATAGTGAACAGTGCAAGATGATCACGGAAAGACCATTGACATACGTCCAGGAAAAATTCCATGTCATTGTGCAAACAATTAAGTTGTTTGAAAATTAACCTTAATTTTCTAACAAATGATCACTGAGGGAAACGAGACCCCCTCCTCTAGGATGAGCGTATAAATAGTACAGAAAACCCCACAGATGAAATAGGAAATGTTTAGTGAAAGAGTACAATGCAAAAAAAATGCAAAAGGGGTTTCACACTCCCATTGTTAACCAGGTGTGATTTCAATGATATAGGCCTACTTTGGGATCCAAGCCAAAAGGTGTACAAAAATTTTCCTGGTTTCCTCCATGTTTACATACTATAGCACTTTCATCTCAGTTTTCATAACCTGGTGCGACTGAAAATGTTTTAAATGGATGATAATTCCGTTGATTTACAGGAAGAACCACAAATTTCATACTCGTTGTAAAATACAAAAATAATTTGGCATAACATAATCTCCGTCAATGTATTACTGTCAGCTTCCTAGTCTCATCACTTTATTTTTACATCATAATTAGTCTATCTCACACTGCGATCAATTACGATGTCGACTGAAGTATTACGATGAAGTACTCTGATGAAATGCCACATCGTTGTAAGTTTACTTACGTTCATGATAAAAAGTCCTACAATCTTTGATTGGATTACTGGAGGCATGCAGCCAAACGTAGCGTCCCTTAGTGAGAAGAATGATCTCCTGCACCAGGTAGCACAACAGCTGGACTGCTGGGAGCTCCTTTCGCTCCTATGGAGATAAAATCACAACTCGACGCCACAATTTTCAATCTGATATGGACTGAACCTCTCCAACAACCACAGCAACATCTCCACTCGCTGCCGTCCTCCCTAGCGTAAAACTTATCGCAAAGACGTACGTGTCCGAACTCTTGGAAGGAGAATTGTGTCCTGGACTGATAAACTTTTCTGAAGTTCACAGAGGGAGCTGTTCGATTTTTTAGCTATTATTTGTATTCGTAGTCTCTACTGCATAATGCTTATGAACACAAAAACAATGTTCGAAAGAACGCTCGTTTAACCCAGAGCTCATTCAGTCCCAAGTCGACAGTATTATTACGGCTTCTCTATGTAATAAATTTGAGCTTCAAATTCAATAAGTTGATTTGACCCTACCTCTCGGTGAAACTTTTGCTAATATCGTCATTAATTTTTATGTTCGCAAAGAGTTGAAGGGCTGTCTCACCGGTTTCAAACATGTATTTTACGACATACAGTATATTTTGATGGCAGGTTTTTTTTCAATAACAAATCACAAGCGAATGAAATTCTTGGCAGTTTTAATGACAACTTTGAAAACACAAATTTTATAACTGTGTATGAGTATGCTGAAGAAATTTTATTTTTCAACTCTTGTATTCAAAGAGACAATAAGAATTTCGACTCATCCGTACTCGTTACAAAAAAAACATTTTTATTGGATTTGGAAGTAGTTTTTTACTTCTGTAGTTTCATTTAACAAATGAATGAATACCATCAGGACATTGGTCCTCAGAGCATCCCATATTTGTTCCTCGTAAGCCTTTTTAAATGACGAGCTTTCATTCTAACGAAGCCTTTTCCAGTCTGCCGTTTTCAAACTACTATTTTCAATTTGTTGTCAAGAAGTTGTTACATGGGTGGTGCTATCGAAAAATTCCAACAGAAATTTTAGAGTCTCGTAAACTTTACTATATTTGCATGCGTGGATTCACAATCCAAAAAACTGCGATATACAGTAACTAATAAACAACTTCTAGAAAATACTTCTGTAACAAAAACTTTCACATTGTTCTAACTAATAAATATGCAATAGGTTCACTTTTTCACTTTAAAGACCAGCTTCGATGTGCTGTAATTCTGATGTGATATACTCGCTTAGTTGTGCACAGTGCGCATCAGAGTACGTGGGCAGTTCGGTTCGTTATTTTTGCTCGAATTTGGAACACTCGGACCGTAGCGATAGAACTGGAAAACCTTTAAGCCAGCCACCTCAGTCAGTAATTTGACGTCATGCCGAAAGCCGTGGACCACTTTTCGATACAAACAATTTTATATTTCCAATTCCAACTCTGATTTTTACAATTTGCCCATTAAGAGTCGTTATACATTTTCAGATAAAATCCCAAAAAGCTATGATAGTGAGTTTCTGGTAAAACTGTTTACTCAATGACATATTTTATAGGAATTTCAGATTAAATGTTTCATTATTTTTAGCGATTCTGTGTATTTTGAAGAAGCTTTCATTCAGTAACATTCTTTTTACAGATGTATAGCAGTTACAATGAGTCGAGTAACTCGAAATGGTTTACTTGGAAAAAGGCCAAATAAACATAAAAAAAATTTTGGTGCAGCTCTTCTGACTCACTTTTTACCTCGAAACTGTTTGCTTCCTTTCAACCTGGACGTGTTTGGATACATTGGATTTCTATTGACGCTTCGCAATTGAAACACTGTGAATAAACAGACATTTACAGTTGATCCGCGGCGTGACTGACGTTTGAGGTCAACGCCAACGACCGATAGGCCCACCTAGGAGGCCTGGTGTAGACACAACCAGGGACCGTCACACCTGGCGGAAAACATGACTGTTAGGTTTAAAATGGCTTACATACCATAGATGTTCGAGTTATAGAGGAAAATAACATCGAATATCTTCAATGTGATTCTCGAGGGTGCGCTATGCCGTATTTTACAAGTGTTTCAAGTGCACTCTTCGGAGAAGATTCAATCAATTTAACTCAATGGATTATTTATTGAAGATGTCCAGAGGTACAATAATGTGTTCAAATAAAACCTTATTAACGAGTTGAACCTGCGACCACGGGTCATGCTAAATTAAATTCATTGCTTTTATTTAGATTTGTATTTATTCTCAATCTCACTGTACTATTCTTGGGTACTCAGAGTAAGTTGGACTTTCGCGTAAAACAGAAGAAATTAATTCTAGCTAAGTTGGCAGTCCTAAAAGTGTCACGCTGTCACAAGGATGAGAAATGCCTGCCATAATACATTGACGACGCACATTTTCTGAGTAAGTTTTGTGACATGTGTATTACATGCATAAACGTTTCATTTAAGCATTTTATTTTCTCTCAGTGTTGTGGGCCGGCGTAACACCTCACAAGTTAGCGATACTAAGTTGGAATAATTTCGACCTGCTGTACAGTAAAAGTTTTAAAAATGAATCCAGCTCGCTCTTACACCATGCAGCTCCTTCAAAATATGACCATAGATTATGAATAGAATGGTTCATGCACGTCAGAAATTACAGAAAGAGCAAAATATTCAAAAGGCGATATATTTTCGAATAAATCATTCGAATGTGAACCAAAGACCAGCGCTTGCCGTACGCATGATCTACCGTTGAAAAATTATATCGAATTCATCAAAGGTCACACGGCCTGTGCAAGGAAAGTCATTCCAGTTTCAGGAAGTATAACTCAGATGTCCATGGATCTGGAGCACACCACAGGTGTGTCGGAACACTTGTGCACACCTGCACACGCTTCGGACGGTGTTCCAACCTAACTGACAGGCTGTACCAGTGTGATCTTCTCTCTGCTGTGGCACGCACTTCTTGTGATTTGCTGTCAGGTACAGCGATTCGAAATAATTTCGAAAATGTGTGCTTTGTGAATGGTGGTCACATATTGTGGGGTTTGTCAACAACTTATAACAGTCAGTGAATGTTCTGATTTTACGCATATAATTGTAAGACCTAACAGTGAAGTCCAAAAAGCATGTTTTCCGTAACACCAGTTAAGTATGTAGACTACAGCTGTGAACGCCCACACTGAGCCCTGAGTTAGAGTGAAAGTTTTGGTCAGTAAAGCAGAAACTGATATGTGCGCTACTTATTTTACTAAACCCATATTGGAACCCGTTTATGAAATATTATTACCGAGGTAGAGGGTAGAATATTTATTCATAATATTGTCCTATTTAGAAGAAAGTTTATTTTTTATTTATAATTTGTATACAGGACATAGCAAAAGAGTTCCTTCGCTATGATTGATCGTAAAGTATCTATTTTGTATAGACTTAAGTAACTTAAAACAAAGGTAAAAATACGTTAATAATGTCTTGCGTTAACGATTGAAAATAAATTATTTCGTATTTAATGAAGGAACGAACGGTTAGCATGTAGTTTCACTTTTTTGTGCTGGCCTGTGTACATGTACATAGACTGATGACATAAGTAAAAAATATATTCTTCTGTACATATTCAAACGTAAATTATTTAGGCTAGAAGAAACGAATGAAATGACGTATGAAATTTTCCAAGAGAAAAAGTATGAGATTTTTTTATGTCGTCTATGGTGTCAAATTTGACCCCGAATACACCTTTGAGAGACCGGGCAAGCCCTTTCGATGCGTACACTGAACATAGAAACAAACGAGATTCATTGAAGTGTATCCTACTAAATCATCGATCCCTCTGAAATTGCTTCTGAATGATGATCAATTTCAACAATTGAAGTTGAGTACTTCAAATTGCCTCGCAGGAAAATGACCAGTATACCCAGATCAGATGCATTTGGAGGAGGAATTGTAGTCGATGTGACTTCTAATATTGAACTCGTTGTGACTACCATTACCGTTATAGAAATTTACCCATACACAGTTCACCAGACTTGCTGAAGGTGTTGCAGTATTTGGAATCTAATGTTTTTGTAACTTCGGCGGCCCTGAAGAACACTGGGCTTTGT
Organism: Orchestia grillus; assembly: GCA_014899125.1. Taxonomy (NCBI): domain Eukaryota; kingdom Metazoa; phylum Arthropoda; class Malacostraca; order Amphipoda; family Talitridae; genus Orchestia; species Orchestia grillus. The sequence continues at coordinate 12,834 of VOMN01079191.1, forward strand.
CAACCGTCGTATTGAAAACAATGTTATTCGACTCTGTTCGCCAGGGAATACGTATATCCCAGTCCCTCAAGTTCTTTAAGCCTGTGATTGATTCATTGCTCTAGTTTTATTAAAACAATCCATGGTTGAAATTTTGAAAATTGAGGTTTTTATGAAACATACTTTCCAAAGGACTTAGGTTGAAAAGTACAGATTTGTGAATATAATGTACCAGAAGTACTGGACTTATCTGGGCCTAAATATTCGTTAATGATATGGTCACCGAATTATTTTAGATTTAACAAAATTGTGTCAGTACGAGCGTTGCCACTGAGCATTGGCTGGCGGAACAAAAATTTTGATGTTCAATCGATCGTGAGTAACAAATGATAACCCGATTTTGAGAGCGAATTTTTTGTGGCTTCGTAAATTTTGAAACGAGTTCATTTTTGTTTTTTACTGATTCAATCGACTTATTCTTAGCGTCTCGTTAGTCAGAAATATTCTACAGGGAAGAAGCTCGCATAAATGAAGCCCATAGAGCGATTCGATGAGTTTGATTGGCCGACGTTGTATGGAGAATGGCTTCAAAGAAAAGACTCGTGTCCTCACTTCAACTCCCATACAAAACTAGAGTAATTTTGTAGTTCAATTTCTAGGAGTCTTAGACGTACCGTATGGACCATTTTGCTCTTCTTTACCTTGCCAGTCTCGACAAGCATAGAAATGGCGCTAGACCATATTTGTCTTTACCAGTAACCGAAAGTCCTTTCATCGATTTAACATACCATTCTTAACGATAGATCTACCGATGACTAACATGAAGTGAAGAAGACTAAGGCTTCTAAAGAATAATTTTTACGTTTTTAAAGATTCTACATCTTTTAGAATTCAGAGGCTCATTCGTGGCACCATAAATATACCCGCATTTAGGTGGGCCATATAAGGCTGATTGAGGATCCGACGTCAGATTTGGAAGCAATATTCAGTTTTTCACTTATAAGTTCTATTTAAAAGCATCATTTTCTGGTAAATCTGTTCAGGTTAATTAAATTATTTTTCTGAATCAATTAAACTAGTGACATTACTCATAGAAATGTACACATTATCACAAGAAATTTTAGACAATCCTTTTTTCGATCAATGTTTTTCCATCTAATTGGAATTATAATTTCATGATTGTATTCTGTCGAAAGGAAAAAATCTTCATGTTTCAAAAAGGATTCAAAAATTCTTAATATGAGTACAAATAATCATTTCCAATTTTCATTTTCATCTGGGAATAGTAGCTTGCGCTGTTGTCACGAGGTGCAATAGTCGCGAACATCAATAATTAATGCATCCGGTATCAAGTTGGATGTAGGTTTACACGCCGATATGTATAGTTTCTAAAGCCCCTGGCGTAATTCGTGATGGAGAGCTTTAATTTGAATAAAAATAAATTTGAATTAGTATACAATATGGTTACATGAGCGAGCCTCGTGGCCATTCTTTAATTTTTATCCAAGTCTCCTGTTCCCAGACACCAATCACGTACAGGCACCAGAGTAGTTTGCAGAAGTATGTAGCCGTACCTGGTGTGTCAGCCTGCACTCGTTAGCCCCGTTCTGCCGCGGCAGGTGGTGTGTGGGGTTGTGCGCGGTTGTTTGATCTAGTACAGAGCGAAGGTTTCGAGCGCGCTCTCTGCGATAAAGTGACATCTGTGCTTATGACATCTGTGCCTTTTTCATTATTTCAGGGTTACACTTGTGTGTTCTAAAGCCATATTTCCACTTAGGGCCTGCAACGACATGCTCTGTTATGTTTGCCAATACTAGGCACTGAAGTTTTTTGACAATGTCTTTTTTCGTTTATTTATTTTTAGTCCATCTGTGAAATTTATGAGTTTGTAGTTAAAACAAGCTAAGCATCTGCATGCAGTACTGTATATTTATGCTAGGGATATCAAATTTATTCACACAGTCACTTAGCTCAGAAGTGCGTCTCATAATATGTTTATGCTACATACTTGGAGTCAGTTTTGGGACAAGTGCATAACACACATAACAGCGCCATCAATACCACAATTTTTAAAACGTCAGGGAGAAAGAGGTTAGCATCAATCGGATATTGATTCGTACGAACAGTTTTATTATCCCCCTACAACAGTGAATCCTAATTACTTTACTTGAAGTAAATTGTCATAAGATTATTTTTTATGATTCACCAACATGTTCAAGGCATGTGCTACTTTCCCAGGTGTTTGAGCAGCGAATGAAAACCTAAAAGAACGTCCCAATGAAGCATGGAAGTTGGACAGCGATCCTTCTTTGGTGTGCGACGTGCGTGGTCGTCTCTCTAGTGCTGCCCGCGCAGGCGGAAAAACGTGAGTGTTCGCAGTTCAGGTGGCAGACGGACACTTGGGCTGCTCTGCTCGGTCCAGGGACCATCTCAGAGCCAAAGTGCTCAGGCCGTGTGCGAACTAAGTTCAGTATCGTGGCCAAGTTCTAATAGAGGACTTTTGTTTAAATACAATGGCGATGACATGGTAGAATGTGGTGACTTTCTCACTAAACGGGAGTATAACGTAGTTACATTTAGAATGATGTACCCATAATTCTACTAATTTTTGTGCAAAAGTATACAGACATGAAATGAAGTTTTAATCGGCCCTTTGAGACTAGACGTGAATTTTTGTTGGGGATGGAATTTTCTAATCGACTTCACCATTTTAACGGAATGCAGTGGTAAAGTGTTTCCGTGTTTTTGGTATGTGGGAAAAATGTTTCAAGGTAGTTGATATTATCGATACAGCGCACCCAACCAATTGTGCTCTCTGTAGGCTGTTACATTACTTGCGTCATAACGTTTTATTCCATATTTCTTCAACAAAACAAATTGTACCATTATATAAATAAAAGGGTAGTGGTAAATGGCTCATAACTGCGAAGTAACAACACTTACTCAATATGCTTTCGTTGAACGTGATTTGAAAACGTCCATTCCTATGTCAGTTTCACTCTCAGTACTGTGTATTTTCGTCATGTCTCGTTGAAGCCTCGTTCTCCAGCATACTGATCATATACCGTGCTCAAGAGGATTCAGGTCCGGTGATGAAGGAGGCCATTCTTTCTTTGAGATAAATTCAGGAAGATTGGCACTCTGCCCTCCTGAGTTCTCTTGACTCCATGTGACGGTAGAGTGTCCTGCTGAAATGATCATTGTTTTTTTTAATGTTGTGTTTTCCAAGGCAATAATGTGTACCAGAATTTCTCTGCAGTAAGTTTATTGATCAAGTTCAAGCCTTTGATTCACAAAAAACAATGGATTTCTTACAGGCCTAGAAAAGGTAGCTCAGACCATCACAGATGCCGTTCGTTATCACCGAGTCCAACATCGGCATCAATCGTTTAAATTCGGCCCTTCTGAACATTGAAATGCTCTTATAAATTGAATTTATTCTCATCACTGAGGACAACGTTGGGCACCGTGCCTCATTGATAGGAGGTTCTTCGCTATAGAAATGAGTTTCTCTGCAGTGCTTGCAAATAACAGCTGTGTCTACTTACTATGTTTGTTATGAGAGGTTTTTCAGTCGTAGTGTACAGTATTGAACATGGTTCCAACTCAATCATTCGCTTATTTACCAGTTTTTTGATGGATGTCTTTGGAATTTTGGGAACGTATCCCTCGTTTATTTTGTCAGGGACGATGTGTTCTACGTAGTGGTACGAGGATGAACCTGTTCAGGCTTTTGTCAGTGTTTCCTGTCTCAATGAATAGTTTCAAATCTCTTCTCACCAGCGTTATGTTTACTTTTAAAGCTTTTGTTATATCACCTTGTGATCGACCGTCTTTAAGAGATTTCAAAATTGCTTTTTCATTTATATCGTTAAATATTTTCAAGAACAATTCTAAAAATATTATGACAGGAAGACATTGTTAGGTTACCTCAGCTCTAGCTAGCCCTTTGGGACTTTGATATTCCGTGCCCACTTTGTTGATCAATTTAACTTCCTTCAGAGCTATTTATGCTTTAATTATTTTCTTCAGCTTTTTTAACTTGCTATTTCTATGCCTAGGGAAGCGTGCGTGGGAACACGCCTGTGCATAGATTCCAATTTTTCTCAAGTCCATCATATATGATCCTTTTTTCATTCACTTTAGACCGCATTCCAAAAATTTGGTAGACTTCAAATTATCTGATAATCTAATTTAACCCGAAAACATAACGCATAGTTAATAAATTTTCCGAAAAATGGTAGTATAATAAAAATACTTCGATTGTTATCCTTATATAAAAGTGAACATTGACCACCCCATACATTATTGACTGTATTGCCCCACGTCTTATAAGTGAGTGTAAGCTCGTAAAAGGTTTTTTTTTATTTCAGAAGGATTAGTTCGCTTTTTTAAAATAGGTGAGTCCATCCTTGATGAATTCGTGGGGCGCATTTGCAGTATATATATTCTGTACACGAAGCAAACAATAGCCAAAAAATTGCGAATAAATCGAATTTTGAGTTTCATCTGATCGTTTTGGTTGTATTTATATTGTGGAGAAAAATATCAGGGACTTTCTACCCCATTCTATTTTGGATATTTCATTTCCGAAACAAATATTGATATATTATCATTGAATATTTCCGAAATATTCATTCAATGGAGCTTTCATGGCATCAACTTTCACTCATGAACTTCCACTCATAAACTTCCACTCATGAACTTTAACTCATCAACTTCCGCTCATCAACTTCCACTCTTCAACTTCCATTCATCAACTTCCACTTATGAATTTCCATTCATTAACTCAAATTCATTAACTTCCCCTCATCAATTTCTACTCATCAACTTCCACTCATCAACTTCCACTCTTTAACTTCTACTCATCAACTTCCATTCATGAACTCACATTCATCAGCTTTCATTCATGAACTCACACTCATCAACTTCCCGTTCATGAACTCACATTCATCAGCTTCCATTCATGAACTCACACTCATCAACTTCCCGTTCATGAACTCACACTCATCAGCTTCCATTCATGAACTCACACTCATCAACTTCCATTCATGAACTCACACTCATCAACTTCCATTCATGAACTCACACTCATCAACTTCCATTCATGAACTCACACTCATCAACTTCCATTCAACAACTCACAGTGCCGCACTTCCTCAGCCAGCAAGTCTTTGGACGCCTCTGCGAGGCAGTACCTCGCTCGCCGGAATGTTCTGGCCACGAAGACTGCACGCGAAGAAACGTTGGCCAGTTGGGCCTACAACACGAACCTCACCAGCAAAAATTTGCAACATATGGTAATGTATCTGAACTGATAACGGTAACCCTGATAACGCACTCTGCGGAAGAGTACGAAAG
>VOMN01079192.1:0-21038 GCA_014899125.1 Orchestia grillus
TGGTAAGAAGTTGATGGCCATAAGTTTGTTCCGTCTTGAGGCGAGGGGATATTCATTACCTGACGAGGGGAGTCGTCTGTCGTCAGCCTCTTTGCGAGCCACTAGCTTTTACTTAAAATTTACAACGACTTCAGAAAATTATCTGTGCTTGAATTTGTAATGAAATTTTCAAGTATGTATCGTACATACATTCATTTAATGTAAATGTGCACTTTCATTTCTTCCGATTTAAGTTTCAATGTTGTGTGAAATCTTTTACCCATTTAAGTTCCTGTTAAATGCTATGCATCCTGTCAAGTCATCCGAGTGTTTTTGGTGACCAATCGTAGTTTTCTTCCTGGTAGCTTTGGTGTTAGAATTGGGGAAATGAAGATTATTATTTTCTATTGTGAATGGAATTCCCAACTGTGTTATTGAAGGTTCAAGACTCGATACTTCAGGTGCACGATGTGAAATCGTCAGTTTTCTCGTACAGTCGATTTTCATAGGACACTTCGATATTATTTTGTGAACAGGGCCGTGGTAATCCGGCCTTCGCGCATGCCAGTAACAGTGAAGAACACTCTAGCCATGAAGATATTGAAATTTGTGATTTTTGGTCAGCAAAGTGTTTTGTGTTTCGTAGTGTTTCTGTAAGTCTGCTGTATCCAATGTGTTGATATTTTGTAGATGGGGTGATGTAAGGGTAGTATTCGCTTTAGTTTTATTCGATTTGAAAGCAGCAAAGTAAATGGATTCATTAACAAATTACTGAAAATGAGTTCCCTTGAGGTGTCGTCAAAACTTCCAACCTTAACTTGAAATGCAACAAGTGCAAGTCTGCCTCTTTTTGTTCTTGTTCACGACTGCTAGTTAAAAACATTAGTTATATACCGTGAATCACTAATTACGGACATTGTATTTCGTAGGCTAAACCTCGAACATTAGTTATCTACATAGTACTAATACCGAACATTGATATTCCTTGTGTGTCTTATGCTGGGTGACGCTTCAAGGTAGTCATCAATCCTGCGTTTCAGTTTCCACGAAGATCTTAAGTTGCTCAGGGCACTGAGATTAAACTTATTTTATCTTATCTATGCAAGATCAGAGTGATTTCCCGTTCTGAGCTAGGGAATTACATAGTTGCTATGTGTTGGTTTCCTGGCGATAACAATCGTAAAAATTCCATTACCAGTCCCTGAGCTCAGTGTTGCGATCATTCCCAATGCCAATCTGTTCTTGACCATTTGGCAGTCCAACTGTGCTTCGATGAAAGTTATCTGTGCAGAACCACGACCGGCGTTTCCTTGGTCCACCGTGTAACTTGGCAGCCGAATGTGTTCAGTTCTCATGTAATTCTGCCACAGTTAACGGAATATTTTCAAGTATAATTTATGATTCTACTGCATCGGTTTGACAGGGTTGACACTTTCCAGGTACCTAAATTTATTGATATAGAAAATGTTGGCGAGTTTAAAAGAAAGGAGACAATTTCATTGCATGCGTGGTTGTATTTAAGGTCGGACGATACCTGTGTTCTGTGAAAATATTATTTAAGCCCGTTTTCATTCTACATTATTTTAACGACATTGACTCCCGTGTGTACATTGTGTCTACTTAAATAGGTGACAATATTTATGTAAACCTAGACTTAAGAAGAAAAGAACTCTCATTGTTGCCACATTTAAATTTTAGAGAGCTGAGGATGGCTTCGTGTAACTGCAGATCTTATTTTTCATATGGAGCATTCCACTGTACCTAAACATAATAAACCCCTTCGAGTAAAGCAAATTTGATTCATTGTACCTTTTCAGATGGTTGTTTTTCATGGAATTGAGACCAGCTCTGAATAGGTTACACAAGGTTAAATATTGAGGTAGTTTGTGAGGACTCATACTGCTTCAAGAATACGAAAAGTGTTAATTTTAAAGAATTTATTCAATTACGGAAGTTCTCTGTGATTACACACAATTCATTCATTTGTGCCAATAAGGCTTTAGATGATCCAACCTCCCACAAACGAGGGATAGCCTAGTTACCCGAAATGAATAGTAACTTTAAAATAAGTTTTAAATTTCCGGCAAAACGTTATAGCCTGATACTTTACTCCATCTCTGCTTGACATTCTTAATAGAACGAACCTCGCATAATTCGCTCAATGGTCGAGATAACGAAAGACTTATTCGTTTTCAGGAAATTATTTCATCTCGTCTACAGTATACAGATTTTATTCGACTTAGAATCAGTGAGTTAAAATGTGAAACTAGGCAGAAAAATGACAAAATCAACAGACATACGACAAAATTTTACAAATTTTTCTCAGAAATGATTTAATGGATAAACGAAGAATCTTATTTCTATTCTTTTATCCGTAATATTGAAGGAACAAAAAATGGATACTTAACATAAGTACCATTTCTTTAAAACAAGTTTGTAGTTTGAGTTAATGATCAAGTATTCAGTTTTTTTCGAAACCATTCAGCAAAAATGTCTAGATATATCAAAAGGCATTTAATTTAGGTCAGGAACCGAAAGGTATTGTTCTCGAATTTACGATTTTTTACTCTAAAAATAGTGCATAAAAAATCGAAGTTGTGCAATTCTGTAAGAAAACTTAAAAACATGTAGGAACATACGTATACTTTTATAAAACTAAAAATACATTTTTGCGATAGGTATTTCAGCTGTCTACAGAAGATTATTCAAAGAGTTTTATAGAATTTGGGATCATAGAGTGGAAGTTGAACACTAATGAGGATTTTTTCCAGGCAATATAAAATTTTCCTCATCAAAGAAAACTAATGAATATATAAATGAGAAAAACAACACCTGTTTCTATTCTTCTATCTAGAACCTAAAGGAAACAAACATGCGTATTATCTGAAAAAATAAAATAAAAACACTTCAAACTATCATTAATGTGTTGAATTGAAAATATGTCAACATAAAATTATGAGTGCATTCTCAAAGCCTCATTTAATTCCGAGTCAATGAGTAAAAATGTCATAAGTAATATTCTATTATATACCCTTATCATTTGTCAAGATCTAAAAATATTGAATCACAATTCTGTATCTTCATAGAAAGCAAGTGAAATTGCATTGATAAACGAGTTAAATCACATATTTCTGGAAGAAGATTCTGTTATCTAGAATCTCCTAGAAACACAGGTCTATTATGGATCAACTCAAAATAAGTGCTATTAGACTTATTGAAAACCAATTTTTTTCCGCTACCAACAGAAGATTATCAGTATTTCAGATTTTCGTTTTAATTGGTATCAACGAGCAAAAGCGTCTAAAATTTTAGAGTTTGTTTTTTGCCCGAAAACAAGGTAAAATTGTTTACAGATTTCCTTTTGCATAACGAAGTGACTAGGTGGGAATCGATAACCGAGCTACACAAAATATTTCCTTGAGAAATTATTTTTTCGTAGAATGTTACGGGAACATAGTTCTTTTTGAAACTGAAAACTAGTGCCATATATATAATTTTTCAGACAAATTGGATTTCCCGTTTTCAGGAAATCATGAGTGAATTCAGGGTTTTCTTTGTTTTGAAGTCATCGAGTGAACATGTCAAAAGATATCACAAGGAAGAACTCAACACAAGCACCACTAATGGTGCTTGTCTTCAAGTTTTCTTTTAAAAAACGCATAATTGTTCACACGTGGCTCAAAGTAAAAAAAAACGGAATTTCTGGTACTACTCGATTGACTATTCACAACTGAATGGCTTTAGTAAGGAAAGAGGTAGCTTGTGAACCACATGTTTTGATGTTGGCCTTCCATAAACGTAAAGGTATCATCTTCTAACGTTTGTGATTCCCGATAGTAACATGATTCCCGATTAAACGAAGCTGTGAACACACTGTTCACTGTATATGATGAAAAATTTATTAGTTTTCTAGAAAATGATTTGTGATATTTTTAGTTTCAAAAATTAGTTTTTGCTTGTAATCATTTCATATTTCCTGAGAACAAATTGAAAATTTGACAAAATATTTTTTACATGATTTTCTAGCAAAAACCATCAACCTTGATATATTTTGATATTGTGACATTTTCACTCGAAATTAGATTAAACGAAACTCCCCAAGTACGCTAATAACGTTCTGTTTATACGAAAAATATCTTGATTTTGAAATATATATCAAATTAAACGAAACTTTTAAGTATGCTAAAAACGATCTGTTTAAACGAAAAATATATTGGTTCTTAAAAATATATTTACATTTGATGATGCATGTTTCCAGTTACTTCAAAAGTATACATATCTATTCCCATAAAGTCAAAGCAAATACTCAATCTCTTAGGAAAATTTGGCAATTTTCTACGTTATCTATTCGCTGCTAGTCATTTTATGCCGGAAACCGAAATTTTGTGTACTTTGATTTTAAATAATTTGCTTTCGAACATAACAGTCTACAGCCTTTTGCTATTTCTTTGACATTTTTGCTGGATGATTACAAAATTATCGAACCTTTCGTAGACAATGGAAAACACATTGAATTTCAAAATCAATGAAACAAGTTGAATTTCAAAATCAATGAAACAAGTTGAATTTCAAAATCAATGAAACACGTTGAATTTCAAAATCAATGAAACACGTTGAATTTCAAAATCAAAGAAACACATTGAATTTCAAAAACAATGAAGCACACGTGGGATTTCAAAAACAAAGATACGTACTTCAGCCTTCAAAAAGTCGAAACACTTTGGGTTTCAAAAATATAGACCTATTTTTGTTGGTTATTGGCTTCACGACCAATGCCAGCGTTGACTGCCCTTGGATCAGAGTAAACGTAAACTTTGGGCCAGAATTTTGGCTTATCTTTAAAGATAAATGAAGATTTTCAGACACACTTGTCTCTGAGGCGAAAACGCTGGTGTCAGTTAAGCAATATCTAGGTCGAAAAATTTTCATTCAAATTAATTTTCTTAGCCTAACGTAAGGGTTATAGCCTTACAATTTTGCAATTTCATTTAGGATTCAGAATTGCCGGAAACATAATGGATAGCAATGTTTCGCTGTGGATTCCAAACAAAACAAATGTTTCGTAGTTAAGAAGGAATTTCGCTCAAAAATTTGCGCATTTGCTAATTTTAAAAGTTTTTACCTAGTGATTTTCTCGACCAAAATCATCTTCAATTGTGTACTTTGTGCAATAAACTAAATTTCCACTTAACTGCATTGATTTACATCTTATGTACTCTAGCACATTATTCTTCCCTCTAACTTCAGAGTGAATATTAACGAACCTAATTGTCAGATACATATTGTTACATGTATCTGGGGTGGTTTTCAGTATGCAGCTATTTATTAGTGTATGTATTAAGTTTTACGGAATTTTACTATTTTACCCTAATCGTGGTAAACGTAGAAAGAGTAGGAATTAATATTTGAACGCAGCTTCCTTAACGATCGAACACAAACGGTGTTTGTGATAGCCAACTGAAAACGCGTCCAGACTACCACTGCAATTCCAAAAACAGTAGTATTTGCTATACCATTAAATTATTTGCTGCTGCAAAATTTCACATAGCATGAAATAAAGACCAAAATAGACGTACGATAAAATCTAAATAAATAACTCAGGCTCCCACTCTTCACCCGATGCCTGTACATCATTTGAAGTACTCCAAAATTATAAACCAGCAGTTCTTGTTAATAGATAGGAAATTATCATTCGATTGTAAAGGCTAAACAAAAATGACATGGTTTGAAACTAGACTAGCTCGTATTTATTTGAATGAAGCGTTTAATAAGAGAGTTATTCTTGTAAACCTAATAGCTCATCAAACGATGTTGATGCGGAACTTGAAGCACACGATATCCCTGCCTGTCTCTCTGTCAGAGAGCGACCAGATCACGGGGTATTCGCCCTGCAACGTAAAAAACCGAAGTAAATGTCGTTATAGTGTGGAACGAAGAATTGTAATGTAACACCTAAACAGCCAACCATCATCTTACGAAGGCTTAGAAAATTTGCCTCAGTGACACAAACGTATCTTAACTACGGGACAATAAACTGTGCTAGATGTACTGGGTCCAGGTAAACATACAGGGTGGCGCATACTTAACGCACCCTTTTAAAAAATTTATAAAGGAAAAAGTGTGAAAGGTAAAGCGATTTGGATAATTGCAAACGATAGAGGAACTCTTAAAGTTTATTTTACAACTAAGTATGGAAAATAATACATGAAAAGTAGAGTTCAACAATTTTTGCTCGTTGTTCTTCCGTGTAGCGCACCATTTTGAGGGTAAATTTTAAAGATTTATTACCGCAATATACACTGGGTATCGGTAGACATGATACATGTAAATAAACTTCAAAAGTTCCTCTATCGCTTGCAATTATTCAAATCTCTTTACCTTTCATACTTTTTCCTTTATTAAATTTTTAAAAGGGTGCGTTACTTATGCGCCACCCTGTACATCAATGCATGGGAGTCAAATAAATTTGCTGCGTTTCTAGGGTAGCTCGTTGACGGAAAAAACAGTTGATATTCCAACAAATATAAGCCGTAGGGACCTACTCCGGCTGATTTTTAATTAATTCAGTAGTTTCAAAAATAACCAACAGAAACTGCAACTAAATGGAGCAAAAACGAAATTGTGTCAAATCCTTAATAGTCGAGCCAATGGCAGATTTTACCTACAGAAACACTGCAGTCACCGAATATTCGGCCTCGACAAACAAGTACGCGGCTAAAAATCTGGATGATGTTTTAAATTCTCGTTTGGCAGCGTGAAAGCATCCATAGGCGATTAATTGATTGATTATGTGTTAGTTTAAAGTTCCCTGTACACATGAAATGGGATCCAAAGAGAGCGAAGAGAAATAGAGACTTTACATAGTTTAGTCAGAAGAAAACTGTGCATTCTATGCACAGGTGTGTTCGCACACCGGATTCCCTACGCATTGAAGCAGCAAGTTAAGAAGGAAGAGAAGAAGAAAAGACAAAAAGACGACAAAAAAGGAATGAAAATTAGAAGAAGAAATGTGGGCACTGAAGTCAGACGTCCCGAAGGCTTATCTCTAGCTGAAATAATCTAACAGTGCCTTCTGAGGTCGCCAGTTCCCATAGCATACGATAGATAAACCTAAGCAACCTAATCTAACCAACCACGGGAAGGAAAACCCAACCACAGGAAGGAAAACCCAACCACGGGAAGGAAAACCCAACCACGGGAAGGAAAACCCAACCACGGGAAGGAAAACCCAACCACGGGAAGGAAAACCCAACCACGGGAAGGAAAACCCAATCACGGGGAGGAAAACCCAATCATGGGAAGGAAAACCCAATTATGGGAAGGAAAACCCAATCATGGGAAGGAAAACCCAATCATGGGAAGGAAAACCCAATTATGGGAAGGAAAACCCAATTATGGGAAGGAAAACCCAATCATGGGAAGGAAAACCCAATCATGGGAAGGAAAACCCAATTATGGGAAGGAAAACCCAATTATGGGAAGGAAAACCCAATCATGGGAAGGAAAACCCAATCATGGGAAGGAAAACCCAATTATGGGAAGGAAAACCCAATTATGGGAAGGAAAACCCAATTATGGGAAGGAAAACCCAAACATGGGAAGGAAAACCCAATCATGGGAAGGAAAACCAATCATCGGAAGGAAAACCAATCATCGGAAGGAATACCAATAATCGGAAGGAATACCAATAATCGGAAGCAATGAATCTGGACGGCGTAGGCTGGTGTGGAAAAATGCAAAGATCCAACCTGGCCATAGAATAAATATCCCGTAACTCAGTTCTTCATAAATTAAAATTCAGTAAATTGCGTATAAAAGCCAGCACTATACTTTTTATTTTGCCACTTATGATAGTGATCCCTATTTATGTAGCACCGAAAGTAAAAACTTAGAATTTATGAAACATTAAACCCGCAGTAAAATAATCGGGCAACTTTAAGATTGGGGTTCCTTTGCAGCTAGATTAGATTAGATCATGTTATTAGTTTAAAGTTCCCCACCCACATGGAATGTGCTCCAAACAGCCCGGCGAGAAGGGACCATTTAATATGGACATTAGAAAACTTGGAATCCATGCACAGGTGTATTCTCACGCAAGATTCCTTGCGCATAGAAACAGCAAGATATGAAAGAGGTGAAAATTTTTTAAAAATGAGAAAATGAGAAAAAAGGAATGAAAATAGAATAGAGCCAAGTAGGCACGAAAGATAGAAATCATGAAAGACTAGCTGAAGTAACCTAACAGTAACAGGATAAATAAGCATAACTAACGTAACCCTATTGCCTATGGAACACCCTATGCCTGGCGAGGGGTCCTTTGCAAATCAAAACGATCTCTTATCAGTGAATTGCCAGACTGCGGGTCACAGATACGAACGTTGAGATTATCTTAAGCCCCTGGCAGAGGTCACAAACTCGTTACGAACGGTAACTGCTTCCTCAGATTTCCTAATGACTTTCGACTCTGACTTCCCAACCCATCACAGTTGCAATGTCAACGCAGAAATCTATTTAACTAAAAACGTAAATGTTCATTTGTTGAAGATGTTAAATCTCCGAAAGTTCTTCACAGATTGCTTTGAAGTTTTGACTCAACATTGCATTCGATTACAAGCGCGTTTTCATACACATGCTATTGAAAAACTTTTATTTATTGTTCTTTTTGAAAACAAACGCCACCAACCCACAGCAACGCGTGGCCGCGTACAGCTTATGTTCCTAACCACTTAGATGAGAGTATCTATAGTCAAGTTTGGAACTTGCATGCCGCATTAATTTCAAGTACGGTGTTACCTTTCGTAGGGACAAAATAAGTTAAAAACCTCTGACGTGGTAATTTAGTAATGAGACACGCGGTTTCCAGGTCAGGTCAGGCCTTATTCGAGACTAAATGCACTGTAACATAGTATAAAATATCAGGAACCTTTGGTTACTGACTTGTTGCAAGAAGCCAAGCTCCTCTTCTGCTGGGGAAGAAAGGAAAGTTGTCTGATGTCAACGAGATCTTTCTCACCTTAGGCCAGAGGCTCTGGATGCCGAGGTCGTAGGTAAACTTCACGACAGACTTGACCTCCACAGGACACTCGATGCTGTTCCCGCAGGCGTCCCTGATTTGTCCCGGCAGTGGGACTTCCACCCACGAGTTCCAGCGCACGTACGACTCCACGTCCGACGAAGGGATCTCTGATGGATGAAATACCATACGAATAAACCAATTATTCAAGTTGAGATTGGTTATGGAGAGTTTAGTGTGTATGTACCACAGTGCGGACCTATATTTTTTCAGGGTACGTCCACGTTTAACGAACTCTTAGCGATTAAATGGCATAAAAGAAAACAAATTCAAGTTAATCCTATAACGATCAAACTATTTTTGCAACAAGAATGCATTTAGTTTTGTACGAAAAAATAGCTGCAGCCTTATTTATTTATGCAATCAGACTGCACTAAGCTTTTCACCAAGAAATAGCAGCATTTTGGTGAAACTAGACGGTATGGTTCATTGGGTCGATAAAGGATCTTGAAGAAACCTGTTGTACCTTGGACCCTATGCTCCCCGTACCTAGTGTTCCAGCGTACCTTAGAAACCACATCCGAAGAAAGGATCTATGGGGGATGAAATTGCACCCGCGTGAACATACGAGTTAAATTTGATTAGGAGACCTTGTTGTACCTCGGCACTATGTACTTTGAAACTAGTGTTGATTTTAGTCAAAATAAGGCAAATAAGCAAGTTACTTTGGAAACTGCTACTGGTTGTTCAGAGACAATGGTAGCTCTGAGATCTACGCCGAGTGACATATCACTAAATAACCTCTAAAAACTGTCTGAAAAACCTGCAGGGAAAGCTAAGATCAACCCTAAGTCCGAAGTACAAAGGGTCCATGGAACAACAGGTTTCCCTACATATTGCCCTAACGCAATCGTAAAGTATAAATATAAGGTAATTGTTCAAGTTTGAAGTTTAAGTGCAAGATATTCAAGTTTAATGTTTAATTACGAGATGTTCAAGTTTAGAGTTCAATTGCGAGATATTCAAGCTTAAAGTTTACTTACGAGATATTCAAGTTTAAAGTTTAATTACGAGATATTTAAGTTTAAAGTTTAATTACGAGATATTTAAGTTTAAAGTTTAATTATGAGATATTCAGGTTTACAGTTTAATTGCGCGATATTCGTTCAAGAAAATCAAATCGGACTTGAGAACTCAAAGAAGGAAAGTCTCGCCAATTTTCACTTTAGAAGAGAACATAAGACAGGAAGTTCAACGAACTGAATCTGAAGAATTGGGATATTATTATTTTGAATATGAAATCAGATATTACAATTGTTCTCTAATCTTTCATGAATTGCAGAGACATGTATGTATATAATTTCTTCATTAATACACACAAGCTCATACTGAAGGGAATATTGGAAGGCACAAATAAAATAAGGCAATAGTCTTTCTTTCTTTCTTTCTTTTCTTTCTTTCTTACTTGGCTCAAACACAGCCCTCAGGGCGTGGGAACCCCCGGCGTTCACGTCGCACACTCCGCTCGGATTAGAGCACGTCATGAACACGGCCGTGGGCTTGGCAGTGTAGTCCCCTGAGAGAATTATTTCGAGCTCGTGAATTGATACAATTTGAAATAATTTATTACCCAGAAGTGTTACATCATTTAAAGATATTGCACAAATGGATTTCTCATGCCATTACCATGGACAGTTTTTGTACATAGCTGCTGGTGACGCCGAATAAGTTCGATGACTTTTAGGGCACTGAAGTCATACACGTCAAATAGATGTCAACAGCATTCGGAATACAATTTAATACAAGCCTGAGTGCAAAGTTACCTTGTTGCTGCCTGAATGTGCTTGGATACGAGTGTTATAAAAATCCCTTTTTCACGGTTTATATTTCATTTCCGTCATAGCGCTCATTATGGAGACTTGAGGGAGAATGGACAGATCAAATATGAAAAATGAGACATTGAATATATAAGTATCATTTTTATGAAATTTGAGTGAAAATATTATCTATTCTGCTAGAATATCTTATTAATTGTGACTTAGGAAGTCCCGGATGCATAGCCATAGCATATGCCTTTATTAATTCCAACATATTTTACAGTTGGGTTTTCAATGCCTTACAACTACTGACGCGTGAGGGATGCGAGGAATGTGTAATATAAGCTTCCTTTTCCAAGGGAAGTACTCCGTGGTGACGTGGAAACCACTGCCCTAGCCGGGAGTCGAACCCTAACTTCCCAGCTTCGAGACTATCACGCTAACCAGTGCGCCATGAAGCCCATGAGTCAATGAGTAATAGCGCTTATACAGTCTATACGATTACGTTGCGTTCCTGAAACGAGTGCTAAATCAAAGGCAAATATGTGAAGGAAATATCGAATAGCAAGGTACGCCTTTACGTCACTTGGCAACTCAGCAGCCATCATCTTGGGACGATGGCTCGTTCAGATAGACAGAAGGTACTTTTGGTCATATGACTCACACATTCCACTTCTATGACTTACAAGGTCAGGGGCACGAAACTTGCTGTCATGAAGCACACTTAGTTTCCATTTTCCTCTATACTTAGTTACCAAGAACAAGTTACTGCCTTGAGGGTTTCTTGTGCTCCTCAACCAGTGGTTGTTGCGGACGCTAACACCGTCGCATCAATCTCTAACCACTCCTTACTGCACCATCTCTAACCACTCCTTACTGCACAATCTCTAACCACTCCTTACTGCATAATCTCTAACCACTCCTTACTGCACAATAAGCGGCCGTCGAGCTTGACCATCCCGCTTCATACAGCTATCTCGATTTATCTTTCTTACTCCTGGGACAAAAAAGCTGGTAAGAAATTGCTCGGAGCGGATGGGAGCTGCGAAAATATGCTATTGGGAGTCTCGCATCTAAATTGTCCTCACGATGCATTCACAGCTGATTTTCGCAAAATTCAGGAAGATGGGAATTTCATCATACACAGCAGAAAAATGACTAAGATTCCCGCGAATGCTAACAATCTCGGCGACATCTGTCGACATTTCAGCTTTTCTTTCAGATTCAACTGAAGTCTAAACTAATATTTTCGATGTGAATTCTGAAATAAAAGATTTTGTTTCCCCACGTTTAGACAGTGCAACTAATTTTTATTTAATCAAAACCGACATATTCAAATAAGGCACAGAAATTTCATCAAAACTTACAAATTTTGTATCCATCCATATTGTTCGTTTGGCTAAGTTGGGTTAGGTTAGGTTAGGTTGGGTTGACTAAGCACGATCAACTTGTACCATGCATAGCGTAGATCGCGTTGCAAGTATCAAGCAGGAAAAAGAAAATCTCTGAAAATGTGTTCATATGTTTCCGTGTACAAATTTTAAGTCATGTGTACTATATTAGTTTCAACTGTGTGTTTTCAGAGATTTTAATATATCATTGCAATGACCAGTGGCCGAAACGTTCGAAGTTAGGTTTAATCAGAATATACTTTGAAGCTTGATGTGGTTTGTCTTATTCCGTCATTCAAATAGAGGTCGTAGAGGTATTCCGTCAAATAGATACGACTCCCAAATGATTTTCACCTTTAATAGGCCTAGATGCCTGTTTCCTCGGTACGATCACTTAAAAAGCTGGGACAGTAAATCTTAGCTGCGAGGCAGCTGCGGTATCTAAAAGCTCTACTACGATTTTACGTTCCTGTACGTAGAATCAAGTAACACTTCTTGGTTTTGATGACCACGAGGGTAGAAGAAGTTAAAAGCATAACCATGATTACAAAAACTTCAGGAATAAAAGAGATAGGCTGAAAATTTCATATTAAATTCCTTAATTCCTTAATATTTTATTGAAACCTGAAGAATTTAATGTTATCTCGTTCTAACTGAATGGCAAGTGGTCGTTTAAAAGCATGGCAAATGTTATGCATGTCGATCCGTTTAGTAAGTCATGCATAAATACATTAATAAAAACGAGTATTCGCCAGCAGGAGTTAACAGGAACAGCACGTTAGCAAACCGAAAAGAAAAATGAATGGAATGTAGGCAAGGCTTACCATTCTCTACTCGTAGACCCACCATAGTTCTCCGTATCAGCTTATTAAGGGTACTGTATCTAGACTACTAAGTCGTGATTCCGTGCCGGATACCATCCACCAACCATACGGACAGTATTAACTAGGCCATTAAGTTGAGATTCCATGCAAGAAACCGTCCATCAATCTCAGGAAAGAGTGGTATCCTGGCTACTAGGTCGACATTCCGTGCTAGATATTGTCCGCCAACCATATCTAGCTAGACTAGTAGGTTGTAGGT
This sequence comes from Orchestia grillus, assembly GCA_014899125.1. Taxonomy (NCBI): domain Eukaryota; kingdom Metazoa; phylum Arthropoda; class Malacostraca; order Amphipoda; family Talitridae; genus Orchestia; species Orchestia grillus. The sequence goes on from VOMN01079192.1 coordinate 13,284, forward strand.
ACCGTCCATCAACCTTAGGGACATCTAGCACTGACCCTATTACTGTGACCTTTTTAATAAGGCTGGGATATCCTAAATCTATATAGAGGAGCGTACGCACTAAAGTCCGTAACAGAACAATTCCATTTAGGACATCCTATTATAAAAATAAAGTGACATGATGACCAGTACATCATCATTTTTTACTTCAAAAGTTTGGCCAATTCTCTAAAATCACTGACATTCATTAAATCGATGAGTGTACACAATGTTTCATGTCCTATTGCATGCACAGAACATTTTGCTAGCTAAGCCGCAGCCATCTCCATTCGATTCAAACCGGTTGGTGGAGTGTGTGCATTGCTAGAGGTTAATTTTTCAGCAAAATCTGAAAGCTTAGATGTCTCAAAATGATACCTTAACTATCACGTACAAAAACATAGTAAAATAATGAAACATGAACATTGAAGGTGGAACAAAAATAGTAAGTGGATACACAAATGTTGGGGGAAAGCAACTCGCGGTTGGGAACTCACCTGCGTCATCACACTTGGCGAACAGAATGCGTCGAGGAACTGATAGGTCGCCGGCAGCAAAACTCGCGTTAAGAAGACATAAAAGAAGGTACGCTGAGTTCTTGAAGATATTCAGCTTGAAAGAAGCCATCTTAGATATTCGAGTATTTAATAAGTATGCTTAAGTAAGCTAAAGATAAGCCTGCAAGCTTGGAAAAGTCAATTGGATGAAGTAACAAATTTTAATTTGAAGTTTTAGGACTCTATTTCGGTTGTAGTTTTGAAAATCGCTTATAACAATGTGAAACGTTATCACAATGAAATGCCAGCTTTGTTATCTTTAAATCTGTGATAGATGGCAACCTGTCTGCTGAAAATATCCTTTCAGAGTAGCGAGAACTTTCGGATGAGCGTTCCAGAAGTTAAACTAAGAACTTCACATACCATGATGTGGGAACAAGGCTACGAGCTAAAAAATCAATTAAAAACTCTGGCGTTTGATATCGTAAGCCATGGCACGAGGAACCTGACGTGTAAGACGAACAGGGGGCGAAATTGGGAAAAACAAAGCACAAAATCGTTAGTCAGCAGACACATCCCAAACTCAAACTAACAGCCTTCCGGCCCTGTGACGCGCAGGTGTTGCCTACATGTTCCTAACTGCTGGTGTAACTCTCAGGGATACTTGCGGTGAAGTCTGACCAGAGAAGTGTCAGACTTCTCGGGTCTGACACACACACCAAGAGGCCCTCTGGGAGGTAAAGAAAGGGGTATATACGCCCTTTTTAAGTCCTGCAGGAGCACCTTAGCCTGCAGAACCAAATTGAATAAACTACATTGTGAAAAAATTCGGGAAAATGGTTTTAAGCTTTGGACTCAGAGGGTTGACCCTGCGTTAGTTTCCAGAGGGGCTTCGTCACCCCAATTTTGCTGGGATACTCGTAGTTTCTAAGTGATTTTCAAACAAACAACGTTTGAAAAACAAGGAGACCAATGCAGGGCTGAGCAACTTTAGTCGGAACTAAACAGCAGCGGGATCACAGAGGCTGAAGAGTGAGTGAAATCAGCGTAGTTGAGGAACGTGACTTAGGGTTCGACTTCCTGAATATTTTCGATAAAGGTGTGAGATGGAAACTACTTTAAATCTATATCCTGGCCGAAATAGAAAAAAATGTGAGCAATTTTATGACTGAATTGAGTACTGTAACTTTTGTGCGTAAGTGTTTATATATATTATATCTCAAAAAATATTCCTCTGTTTATGAGCACCTGATGCGAAAATAAAAAACATTTTTTAGCAGTAAACACTGGTTGTCGGTAGAATTTTAAATATTTTAATGGTCCAATTTTTTCATTCCGTTAAATTTTCTGCGCTGGTTACATTAAACGTCAAAACTTATAATTCAGCTCTGAAATGGGCTGCAATTTTTGTAATTCAGCTCTGGAATGGGCTGTAATTTTTATAATTCAGCTCTGGAATGGGCTGCAATTTTTATAATTCAGCTCTGAAATGGGCTGCAATTTTTCTAATTCAACTCTGGAATGAACTGCAATTTTTATAATTCAGCTCTACATAGAATGAGCGGCAATTTTCATAATTCAGCTTTGGAATGGGCTACAATTTAAACTAACGCAGATTTGAACCCTTCGACTGAAGCTAAGCAGCAATGAATATGTGTGGCGTGGGTTCGCGCCCATAGCAATACATTCCACTCTGCAGCTAAGATTTAGGTTCTGGCATTCAGTACAATAATATCACATAATTTTACTCTTTAAAATAGAAATATTTCTTTAATATCTATAGAAATTTTTATGATTCTGTGAAAGATTCAAATAATTAAGAACTCCATCAATATCATCAGCGTCGTTCGAAAATCATTTCTAGAAATCCCGTGTACGTGTTTTGTATATTAAAAAGACATAAACCTAATAACTAACTATCCCGAGATATCTCGTGGCCGTAGTTGTTGCAGTCACACGGTCACTGTCGGTTGCACAGACCGTGTGAATGTACCGCCGGCCTCCTCGAGGTAATTCGTGAATAGGTTAAATATTAAACGCCCGTGAACACTCCCCCTTGACTGAACTCTGTTCAGTGCGAGCCCAACTCGAACACTGTGCCCCAACCTCCCCATCTCCGTAACCCCATGACTACCCGCCGGCTTTTAAGCAATCGCGTCAGTCGATCTCTTTTGTAAACTGTAGTGACTTTCTCTCAGGCAATCCTCGAGCGCTGTTTAAAAACAAATTGATGATTTCCAAACACGTGAGTGCATGTTAGGTAATAGTGATGGCAGTTGTCACATGATCGCACGTCTGCGTCGGACGAACACTTGCAAAAAAAAATGTCACAGTTTTCAACCGCTGCGACCTGCATGGAAGCAAATTAAATTACAGGTCATGAATCAATGATTAATTCATTAAAGATAAAAACTCATGTGTATTTTCTCTCTCAGTAGTGATGCGCATTTAAATTCCCCCACGCCATTTTGCATTTACATGTTTTAATTTACTGAATTTATGTAAATAAATGCGAATGTTGGTGTGCCAGTCTTTTTAACATTTTCATTCGTATAAGACTTAGCCGAACATGACGCGTCACTTTGGAATCAGGCCGAGTTCGTGACCAGATTAAATCCATTCTGGTCAAATCAAGGCCCAAAATCTTGAAATTTTTATTTTCTAAATTTTCAAAACCTATTTTGTAAACTGCGATTTTTCTATTTTTTGTGACAGTCCTCAACGACCTAGGCTCATCAAGAGTACTCTTCAGAAGTTATTTAGAGTAGTCTATGAAATATACTGCATTCTGCATCACGAAAATACGATGTACTAAATTATGAAATATACTACACCATTAAACACGAAACACAGGGAAGCACATTTCCGTCAAATATTTCTACCACGCCATGCTCTGAATTTTTCCGAAGCAAGATTTTGTTTCTACATATCTACCCATATTTACAGTATAGCTTATTTAAAAAAAACTAACACCGTTTTCTTTTCATTTAATCATGTAATTTTCAAATTCATAATTTGTAGGAAATTTAATTTTAAGAATTAGGAATAAAAAGGTGTATTATCGTGATTACTAACATTTGTGAACCCGTTGGTACGTCTTTTAATCCTGAACATAATGGTTACGTTTTGACATAATTCGAGCAATGTTGATATGACCCATAAAGCCTTCATAAAGAGAACTCAGTGTTGCAAGGACTGCAGAGGTTACTCCCTCGTGCGCCGCACTGTTCCTATAAATGTTTATTTTCATAATTAAGTTTTTTATATTAAAGCCTTCCAACTGCAACCAAATCGCTAAAAACGCAATTTTTATTGTTTTAAAAAATTAAAAACAAATTTTCATTGCGGAAATTAAAAACATTCAGTTTTACGTTTTCATTTTACAGCGTGTTAAAATTTTTGTTCATCGTAAACGTTCTCAACTCCCAACATCAGAAAAGAATTTTACTGTATACGAGTTGTGGTGCTGAAAAATGGAGTTATTTTGAAATTCCTTAATTAGGTTTCATAAAGTGTTTCAAAATGCAGTGTGCCGAAAATATCGATGGCATGAGGAAAATGCGAGGCAAGAAAAAATGAAAAACATTTTTGTGCTGAAAATTTCTGCACCGGCTCGTTATGAGGGAGAAATGAACGCTGTAGAACAAAAATAAAAACGCGTTGAATTATGAAAGCATCTGTGCACCACACTATCCTAATAACTTTCGCCGACTTTCGCTAATGGTCCCGTTGAGAAAAAACAATTCTAACAAAAACACGGCAAGGATCTCGTGTAGAGAAGCCGAAGACTGCCCCCAACCTTGTCATTCCAACAATCTTCCAGGTGACTGCTAGACCGCTTCGCTGAACATTAGGACGCGTCCGTTACATACATGTTCGTTCACTAGGCGATTTGCTGGATAAGGATCTAGGCCTGGAAGTGGTACGTCGCTTTAAATTTGAGCTCGGAGCAAATCTCGGTTATCCATGGCAAGATTTTCATTTTGCCATGGCCACTTCTGCAGGTTAAATGTGATTTTTAACCTGGAAATATTTCGTTGTTACGTGGTCAGTGCTGGCGGTCAAAAAAGGTGAAAAAAAACTACTTCAGTCGAATTACTGTTTCAAAATGTATTTTCAGTCAATTAAAAACTTACCTTTTTTACCTCATGAACGTCTAGGAGTGACATAAAATGTCACTCTTTTTATTGGGTTTGTGAGTAGCGAACCCATTGAGGTTTGGGCAGGAGCCCAATATAAAAGACACTTAGGAAATAATCAAATAATCTGCGACGCGTTCGAAAAGACTACTCTTCTGCTCACGAGCAAAACCTAATTTAGCGAAGTGACGTCGGTTGAAATCATTTCAAATCGGCTTCATATTGCATTCATCCTACCAATTTCAACTTTGCAACTCGGAGAGGCGTTTATCTGATACGACACACTTAAGGGTTTAATTCAATTACTTTCGTCTCACTGCCTTGTAGGAAAAATGCAAATTCATTCAAGAAATCGTCATGACATCAGCCGCTGCGTACCACACCCAAAGTTTTAATTGAAACACAAAATAGCCTCGAGACCGTTTCAAGATGCCTTATTTGGCCGAAATTACGCAGTTTTCTTGTAAGGCGGCAATCAGAATAAATGGAAACTGCAGAATGAGTTCTAACGAATAATTGAATTTGAGAATAGCCTTTTTCAAGGCCTAAGTAATCGTTTGAAAAGACAAATGCGACGACTTGGATGGGTCGTTTGGGCTTTGCAAGTATTTCTAAACTTAAATGATTCGAACGAAAAATGATTTGTGCCAACGATAATGTCGTCGGTGATCTAATAACTTAGTGCAGGCCAATTCCCTTGTCTCCAGCACGTATAACAAAAAGTTAACCAAGAATTATCAGTAGAGATAAACGCGAGCTGCTGAGTCGTATCGAATCGTACACAGTACGAGAAGAACGGAGATTTCCGTAATTGCTACGGGAATAAAATCGGGTAAATTAACATCGAACGAATAAGGCTAAAAATCGTAAAAGTATGTGGTAAAATAACCTATTGAGTATTTTCTTTACATTGAAGAGCTCATCAAACGATGTTGATGCGGAATTTGAAGCAGACGATTTCCCTGCCCGTCTCCTTGTCAGTCAGTGACCAGATCACGGGATACTCGTTCTGTAAAGCAAAGGCAACACGTGAATTAACTCCCTCCTCTCACCCTGAAAGCATAGGTAAGTGCGGCAACATGAGTAAGCGTGGCAATATGAGTACGGCAACATGAGTAAGTCCACAACACACAAAAATGAGGGACGTACAATTTGGGATAGAAATGAGGTGTGTGTAACTCAAAAAATGAGGGACTTGCAATTTGAGGTAAAAGTAAAGTACCTACTACACATAGAATGAGGGACTTATAATTTGAGGTAGAAATAAGGTACGTACAATTCGAGGTATAAATAAGGTGCGTACAATTTGGTACATACAGCACACAAAATGATGAGTTTAAGTGCAATTTGAGCATGTTGGATGCCTCACGAGGTATGTCCAAATCAATCACGAAAAGTGCGATCTTTGGCCTCATTTCGTGTCTCCTTGACACCCCCATGCTATCCGGGAGAATTGAACGGTTACTCTTAACGGTCACTGCCCAGGAGGAGGTGATGCATTCATGGTGTCAGTGTGGTTGACAATGACCGTGTGAATGTAACAATCACGGCATCTACATAAGTAGACAGAGACCGTGTGAATTTAACAACCACGGCATCTACACAAGTAGACAGCGACCGTGTGAATGCAACAACCACGGCATTTACATAAGTTGACAAAGACCGTGTGAATGTAATAACCACGGCATCTACACAAGTAGACAGCGACCGTGTGAACGGAGTGAATGCAACAACCGCGGCGTCCGCTTACGTAGATAGTGACCGCCAGCAGGTCAACCTTGAGATAAGAGGGAAAAATGAAACACTTCAATACATTTTCTCACCCTAGGCCAGAGGCTCTGGATGCTGAGATCGTACGTAAACCTGACGACGGACTTTGCTTCCACAGGACACTCGATGCTTGTCCCGCAGGCGTCCCTGACCTGTCCCGGCAGTGGGACTTCCACCCACGAGTTCCAGCGCACGTACGAGTCCACGTCCGTCGAATTAATTTCTGATGAATGAGATGAAAATGAAGTAGTTATATATAAAATGGAAAGAGCGTTCGGCTGTTGAGGGTAATGCTTCTAATTGGGAATCATTGTAGCTCGTTTTACGAAAGTGGTTCAGGAAAAAAGGAAAATACACTGAACTGATATCAAAACGAAGCCAATGAAAAACTTGTGGAAACACAAACACGTTTTAAATGAGACCGACGGAATCAGAAAGGATTAGTTACCGGGAAACAACTTTTTCGCCCATGAGTGTTGGCCGATGTCTCAGATCGTGAAACAAACCAGTTGATCTCTGATGATGGAACACTAAAATAATAACTTGATAACGGGCTTTTCAAGACTCCTTACAGCTTACATTCGGTAGCTAAGATACAAATAAAATGATGCTTCCCAGCCGCTGTGCAGTAGGAAGGGCATAAAGCTCCGAGCTACAAGTTATTCGAAATATAGGGTGGCGTATAAATAACGCACCCTTTTAAAAAATTAATGAAGAAAAAAGGATGAAAGGTAAAGAGATTTGAATAATTGCAAACGATAGTGGAACTTTTAAAGTTTATTTACATATCGTATCATGTCTACCGATACCCAGTGTATACTTTTTCCTATATTAATTTTTTAAAAGGGTGCGTTACTTACTGTAGATTTCGGGACTCGAATCCATTATTCCATGGTGCAGCAGGTCAGCGTGCTATAGAGGGCCATGCCTCAGCTAGGAGTGAATCAAGTCTTTTGAAGCGAGTGTTCCATAAAGCACGCCGAATTTGAACAGTTTAGTACTTTTGTGTTTTGATCTAACCAGGCACAATTTTACTATGTTTCTAATTTCTCTTCAATAGGTTCGATAGTGTTAGTTCATTTTTATAGAATACTTGTGTGAGGTAAGTCAAGGAAAGCAGTCTTCAGATGATTGCCACATTCGGTATATGTTCGATGATTTGCATTCGGATATTCCATAACATTCGTTTTATGATTTGATGACTAAAATACGATATTTCATAGCATTTGTTGCATGATTCGATTGCTAACATTCATATGTTTCACAACATCCGTTACAAAACATACCTATGTTTCAAAATGAAGGTAATGGAGAACAGAGATCTTAAAATC
>VOMN01079195.1:0-25943 GCA_014899125.1 Orchestia grillus
GAGATTCTCTCCTCTAAGTTTTCTGTCTTCGCAAGTAGAGTAGAGCACACTTTGAAGAGTAAATTTTAATTTATGATATTGAAAAGAAATCCTGATGATATTTTTTGAGATATATTAATTCAAATTGGAGTTTCATTTTTTAACCACCCTATACAACAGCGCACTAAGTTTATATTTTTTGGAAGTTAACCGTTTATACATATACTCTCTGCAGGAATTAGATAGGATGAAATTCACGGGTCCAGATTCTCAGGTCCGTATTCTTAGTCCGCGAGACCATATCAGAGAAGGAAGTCCGTATCAGTGATACTAAAAATAACATTACTTCATGTTGGAGTCTCCGTAAATAAGGATGCATCTGAAAAATTTATCATCAATTATCCCACCATTTTTGGCGGGGTGTTATGAAGGCGTTAACTACTTACTATGTAGTTAAAAGTAATATGAAACAGCCTCAAAAACGGCAGCTTAATGTAGGATACTCTAGAAGTCATAGAACTTATTCATCAGTTTCATATATAGGTACTTGAAGAACCTATTATTTGTAACTATATGTAAAACTGTCCATTCTAATTAGTAAAAGAAATCCATGTCTATAACATTTTAAAACGACTTACCACTAGTGATAATAAGTTTTTTCAATTGTTTAAATTGTTTAACAGAAACTTATGACACTAGTTCTGAAACGCTCTTTGTCTTGGGCATCAGAAATCCTAAACGACCTCCTGCCTTACTGCAAGCTAACATAATGAGGGAAAAAATCGTCTCGTTCCTGCCAAATTGACTTTCCGCAAATAACTTTCAGCTTGTGCCTGATCATCAATACCTTGAGTTTAGTAGAAGTCGAAAAAGGAAAAATTTTACAATAGTCATAATGTTCAGGCTGTCTAGACCTTCCAAATTTGCCTATGATAGAAAATTAATTATTTCGGGAAGGTAAATACCCTAAGGTTACCCAATGAATTAACGTCACTACTATTAACCAAGATTTTTCCAAGACTTTCCAATATTAGTCATGCCAATCTTCAGCACGTTCCACGGAAGCTAAGAAATATTGAAAAAAAATACTAGCCGCGAATACCCGAAAGTATCACGTATCCTATTAGCTGTGCGTTCCATTATACCTGACTATGATATTCCCTTGTTGCCAACCAATGCCAAGGATGAAAAGCACTGTTTACGTTGTCTCTGATAGATTGAACTTGACGCCCAAAGGCAGCCCCCCTAGCAGCAAGGGTGCGTCGTGCTAAATTAACACAGCCTTAATTGGAGTGTGCTTATACCTCCCATTTTAAGTAACCATTCGAGCATCGCGCTTTCTTCTCAGTCTGTTTCTTAGTTTCTTTGGCGCGTTACACGAAATTGCCTTCAGATAGAAGTGCTTTGAGGCATCAATGATTATAGTTCAGTAATCATGAATCGCGTCCCATAAAAAGTACTTCCATTCATGCTAAAATCTTCGCAGGTGTTTGTATCGCGAGAGCTCAAGGTATCTTAGTAATTGATTGCTTTGTGCAACATCATGGACACCATAAACAGTTAAATATTTTTAGTGAAACATTTGCCCAATATTTTACTTAGACCGATTCATTTTTGTACGGATGCTGCTATCAGAAAAAAACGCATGAAAAGATGAGCAAAGGAAATACAACAGTCATTTAAATAACATCAAAATCGTTGGTTTGTAAGAAGGCATATACATTATAAGCCGAGAGCGTGAGATTCTTAAATTCTATATCTGAAATTTGAAGCCTCGCAACGTCATACGTCGGTCAATCGGAGAAACAGACTATCTCAAGAAATTTGCCTCGCAAGCTTCAGCACCAACAGAAAACATGGGAATAAGTGGGAAGACATCAGGGAGATGCGATCATTTCATACCTAACAAACAGAAAAATTTAACAAAAACAAGTCTGCGAGCTATCTCGTTGAGAAGAAAAGTACCTCGCTTAATGTGAATGGAAAGAAAACATTTAAATTGTGATAATACCAGTAAGTAAGGATCAGAAGCACCAACAGCATGTACGTGACAACTCAAATGTCCACAGCAAGTAAGACATCTAACAAACCAACGCCATGAGGCAGATCGCAGCATGAGTCGAGAGCGTCTTCCTCGAGACTCGCAAATTCCGCAGCGCGCGACGACGAGGAGGCATTGTGGGGGTAAATAGGCTCTGTCCTTGACGGAATGTGAGTGCTCTCCGTACTAAATTTCTAATCATTGTACTTCTGGGCTAAATTGCTTTGTTTGCTAGCTGCGTTCTTTTTACTTTCGCTATCGTGGTCCTCTTTTGGTTACAGTTATGAGTAGCCCTATCGAGTAACCACTCTTGTATATTTTACTCTTAGGCTTTTCTCTCTCGATCGTTGCATTTTTTCATTCATTTGTAAGTCCAAGAGCTAAGCTAAACGTACAAGTAATGGATGTATACGGTACATAAGTTAAGTAATTACGCTTAGTTTATAAGCTCAGGGAAGATGATGCACCGCAAGTGGGCCAATTACACAATTAACAGATTTCATGTTCCTTCCCAATCGAATTGTACGTCCATAATTACGTGGTTCCGAGAATATTACACCACATATTACATTGTAAAGTTAAAGAGAAAGAGAATACTTATTTACGAAACCAATGTGCGTATTATAACACAATATTAACTGTCTACATCCAAACCTAATTCAGATACAGCAACAGAGCTCATCATATCGAGACCCATTTCTCGTGCATCTGAGTTAAATGAGATGACTCAGCCCTCATCGGTTTGTAGCGTCAGAATGCATTACGGTGATTCACTTCTCTGATCTCACATGCAGACAGCAAGCAAGCCGACGTTCGCGTATGAAGACGTCGCTCTTTGGCCTGTAATTGAGTCATCAACATACTAATCGGAGCGCCCAATCTGCTGAGCCCGAGGTCGTAAACTTGCAAAATGCGGGTCTGGATAAACAGGTTAGTTATGAGCTACGAGAATTCACTTGACTCTGAGAAACTCGCTAAAGAAAACAAAATGAACTTATGATTTGCCCGTCGGGATAAACAGCGTAGCTATGAGCTCAGAGAATTAGTTGAACTAAGAAAAATTCAAGAAGAGCGTGCAGTGAAGGTCCAAACTGTAGGGGAGGGGTTAGATGAAGGCACAAGTTATGTGTTTTGAGAATATGTTAATCTTGGGTAAATTTTTGAAGCTAAGCACAACTTGGTCAGCTTACGGAATTAACTTTTGATGTAAATTATCCTGGCTTTTCCGGTCAAAGCCCAGCCAACATGAATATGCATGGGTCAAATTTCGTAAATTTACGCAGTTTATAGGCTAATTCCAAGTGACGGTTTGCAAGTGACTAATTTCAAGTGACTTGGTTTGCAAGTGAATATCGCATTTTGGCACGCACTAGAGGCACGACACTGATGCTCTGATATTCACGAGCTGTGGGTAGACTCACGAGTCACTGATTATGTAATTATATCTATCAATAGCAGTAATATTGTGGAAGTTACTTGTTGTTTTTGATCACAGGCTAATGATGCATAAGTAAGCAGGGTGAGAACCAGGCCCATGGCATGTTCTTGGACTTGCTAGAAATGAATTCTAAGTATAGATGTTTCGAGCTAATTAGTTAATCTACAAATCGCACAAACAAAGGTGTTCTTAAATTGCAAGATATGATTAATTGAAATCGAATTTGAATAAATATGATGAAAGCCAAATGAGTCCACGATTAATTGTCAAAAAGTCTCACCCTGAAGATGAGTAATGAATTTGTGGGATACTAATCCTCTCATCGGAGCTTTAGTGTTGAAATCGATCTACTTGTATTAATGATGGGAAGGAATCAGAGACGCTTGCATTTATTGAACGAAGAATGATCAAATTTTACTTCACTTCACCGCACCGGAGCTAAAAGGATGTCACCGAACTACTTTCATCCACCTCTGGCTTTGAGAAGACTGGGAGCTTTACGTTAAATCTAACTTTTCGGGAGTGAAAATATTGAGTCAGTTAAACCGAGTCCTGGCTGGCAGCTGCCCACATGGTGGCGTGAATGCCAGGCCTAGGTTGGACTTCGCCTCGATGGATACGTTGTGTGAATAACTAGCAGACCAATTTCTCAGAACTTCAGGAGAATACACGCATTATACTTGGAGGGAATTTCAGCTTTCCCACTGTAAATTCGCACAGGGAAAATGTCAGTGAGCATAATACATTAGATAAGTTATTATTTCAGAGAAATTAAATTATCTGAACTCGTATTAAAGGAATGAATTCTGTCTACTATCCCAGAGAACTATCAAAAAAAGTAAGACGCACTCTGAAACTAGAGAAGAAGTGAAATGAGGTACATTTCGTATAGTACTGTAAATTTTTCCGTCTTTCACAGCTGTTCACCCTGCACCTGCTTCCGCAACTTATTCTCGTACGCATTTCGGTCGGCGCTCGTACGGACCTCACTTCACAAGTGTTAGTGAACTTACGGCGAATAATTCATTACTTATGAATAAAGTATACATACAAGGAAATTCTTGTTCGTGATAACATGATGCTGCCCTTCTTATAATTTTCTGTTTCTATACAGCTTAGAAGATTGTTTTTTTCTTTAAGAACAGGGAAAATATTAAGAAAATAATCGATATTGTGATGGCGACTATGTTCACCACACTGTCTAAAAGGGCACGGGCGTGTTCTTTGAATTTTATTATTTTCTTTACCCTTCATGATACTCCGCAACGATTCCGAAAGTACTACCGGGTCTAAAAACTCTGACATTTTTTCTCTTCAAAATTAAACCTCTATAACGAAATTCGCTCGCCCGATAGTTGATGTATCACTAGTTTGTTCCTCTTCACTCAATGTTTGTTTTCATCTTACCTAGGAATTTTCTTAACGTTTGAATGTTTTTGTCAATTCGATCACCCATCTCTTGTTTTTCGCATTTGATATCTTTCTATGACCTGTATAAGCTTTTCTTACATATATTTTTTCGCCTTCACAAAATCAGTTCTCTTTTCCATGGTTCATATACGAGCAGTTCACCATTTAATCAACACGTTTTTCATTTCTTTTTCACCCTTCCATTTGGTGTGAGCAATAACTCAATTAACCTAAACAACCCAAAAATTTATGTACCTTATTTTTCCATTTACTTTCACGTCCCACCATCGTTAAAGTGTTCAACTTTCCGTAGTATTCCAATACTCCACTGCAACTGTACGAGTTCTGCATTTTTCCATACCATACTCTCTTGCATTCTAGTTCAACTTGTTATCCCCACATCTGCACACGCAAGTGTTCTTCCTTTGAACCACGGCAGTCGCAGTCGGGTTTTGCCCGCCGAGTCAGTGCAGGCAGAGCTCCTAATTTCAGCGGACCGACTGAGTCAACAAGTCGTCCGATACGCTGGGTTTCACCATCACTCAGCGCTAATGGTTTCCCAGCACCGCTCTGGTTTGCTTTCATCGCTGGTCGTCCCGCCGCCGCCGGCGCAGATTCTCATTTGTCAAAAAGCGCCCAAGATAACCGATGTTCTCCAGTCAAACCGACTCGGAAAAATGAACTAGCGCTCACGTGAAATGTATCACAAGTAAATGATTCCCGTGATTCTAATGCGTTAGGGTTAAAACTAATTAGATCAAGCCGTGAATAAGTAACTAGTTCGACATTAAATTGTTGGAAAAATTGCTTAGTTGATTTCAAATGCTTTGCTTAGCTCATAAAAATTTGCTTGTGATTTGTCGGTCTTCATTGTCGTTTGACCCTACTGTAAATGATTAATTGGAAATTGCAACAAAATAATAGAGATAATAACCAGACCTGTGATAAATAGGTACAACTCATCCATCTGGAGTACAAAGTCAGGGCGTTCTCAGCCAGTAACAAACTAAGTTTAACAGTATTTTGAGCGTCCAATTCCCGTTTGACGTTGATTTTAGTAGGCACAAATATCAACACATTTAGTTTAACAAATTTTATATCGCACGAGATAAAAAAGTGAAAGCCTGACTGAGAACACATCCCTATGAGCTGTCAAAACTTGGCATTTAGTCACAAATAATATTAAGGTCTACAATTACATCCTACAATTTTTAATTCAATTGGAGGAAGAACTAATTACGTATGGCACTTTGAACATTCAAATGCACTATGGCACTTACGTATGGCACTACTTCAATTCTAATTTAGCAAACCTCTCTTGAAGTTTTCTTTACTTTTGAGGAGATCATAACAACTGATAGACTTCAAGAAATTTTCCTTGTATAGAGACCATCATCTTATGGTCAGTAAAAGCTATAATTACCGTAAAATTCTCAATATTAAGATAGAATTATCCTGCAGAGCCTGTCACAAGTCATCAATCATTGTGAGATATGTTTTGCTTTGGTAGTCCATTCGATTCAGAATTCGCCACAATTTTCGTGTTCCTGTCAAAAGAATACGGTAACAAGCCCACCATATTGTCTTCTCTGCATCCTTAAGACAAAAAAATCTGTGATTGCTTGTGTCGAGCATCACAGTGCACAGCAGCGAGTAAATACAATCTGACAGCAGCTCGCTGGAAGAATGTCATTAAGCTAAAGCACGAATAAGTGAGATTCGATAAGCTTACATAATACTACAGATCAGATCTCGAGAATCAGGACCTCGGGAACGACCTACAATCTTGTTTACAGTAATTGCAGCCCATACCTTGCGGTCTCCGCCTCTTTCGTGGCACCTAGAACGTTGTGACGTTGATCCCATCTCAGGCCATACTTTGGTCCAGCCGTTGTAAACCGAGCGCTGCTCTGGCTGCACGTTCGCTACACACAGCCTCCCTGATCAGATGAACGAGTTAGAGAGAGTACCATTGTAACAGCAATATATGTACAGTGTCGGGTCCGAGCTTATTTCCAAAATTAATTGCGCCTATTCCTAAAGAAAGCTTTCGATCCGGACATTTGCTGGAGGTAATTTTTTAGGGCTGTTCACTTTAAGTTCATTATGAGCTCCAGTGAATCTCCCGTCTGCAAATGTTTTTGTCCTGCTCCGCCAAGTTATTCGAAAGTTTTCGGTTTTATTGTAAAAATCTTGCTACGAGACAGACTTTCAAGTCCATTGATGAGAGTTCTACAAGTTCGATGATGCATTTATATAAACGCAACACACTGCATTAACTTGGCGACCTTATTATCGAGCGATAAGATCGGCAGCTGTTCCTCGACCAGCGTCTTTAATTATTATCGTCTCCGGTGCAGCATTTAACGCCTTGTCACGAGGCACTTTGAATTTGAAAATGGGACGTTCACAGCTCGGGCCACTTGGCTCACAAAATATGAAGTTCTCGTGCGATGAACGAGCGCTAATTGTGAAGTTTTGACAGTGTGATAACATTTAATCAAATTATTCTAGATTTGGATTTTCTAAGCTCCTAAAACTTGAGTAAAGCTGTTGTTGAAAGACTCGTTACCCGCAAAGCCAAAATAAATAAAAATATATTTGCTTAAATGAGATCGATTTCTCTCGAAAGACATGAATTAGATTACGATATCCGAACCATAAATGTTATCTCATTTTTAAAGTAAAAATATATTCAAGGAATAAGTGTGTGAAATTGACCCCAGTTTTGAAAGAGCACAGTGAAATAGTAAGTTGGAATTATGTTAA
Organism: Orchestia grillus; assembly: GCA_014899125.1. Lineage (NCBI taxonomy): Eukaryota > Metazoa > Arthropoda > Malacostraca > Amphipoda > Talitridae > Orchestia > Orchestia grillus. The sequence goes on from VOMN01079195.1 coordinate 7,638, forward strand.
TATTCACAATAAGTGCCTGCAACGTATGTCAGGCAACTATTTACCTGCGATCTGCTCCGGAAACATTATTCCGAGTGTGCTGCGCATTAGCAGGGAGCATCGCACAACCTAAATCTACCATAAAAAATTTTATCTCCGCAGTTAAGGGGCCTGGTGGCAAAAGTTCTAAAAACATCGGGCCAATAAAAAGCTGGAATACAATTCTACCTAAGGGCACGGCAAATTAATTACAGTTCTAAAGTAACTCATGTGAGAGAAAGCTATGGTGCCTAACTTCAGTTCAAACGAACGACGGTTGTGTTAGGATATAATGTTTTCGAAAGTTTGATACTAAACGAGCGTTTTCGCTATTTTTCTGGCATGTAATATTCATGCACAACAAGAATGAAGCGCGTATCTGAGGCTCACCTATCGTTACGTTAGGCTCGGAAGTACACTTGAGGATTATTAACAGCGAATTATAGCGTAAACTAGGCTGACTCTAGCAAAACGATGCATCGAACCGCATATAATGAAGGAACCGAAGGATCGGAAGGAAATTCAAAAGAGACAACAATGCGCATCAATTCAAACAGAAGTTTCAGTTGCTCCGTTTGCACTACACGTCGTCCGAAAGAGCGCGAAAATAACAATCATTTCAGTAATGACGATACCAGTAGAGACGTGAAATACTAAAGTCAAATAATACTTCTATAGCGTAGCACCTATGAGCACAAAATAAAAAATAATTTTAGCAATTAAGCAAGCAAAACTTTGGTACACCCTGCCCTGGGGCATCAGAAATCAAGTCACCGTGTGCGTGGTCAACGAATACATAAGGACTTGATGCTTCTTTGATCGCGCACTACTTGAGCAGATTTTGATCAGTTGCGCCACAGATAAGATCAAGGGGCATATTTACAGTCCCTTAACTGAGCATATACAAAGCCTTGCAGCTCGCCGTTTGAATTCATCCGTACGCAAGCAGTTTTCAAAGTCTGGTAAGCTCTAAGTCATGTGGACGTGCTCCTTGCTTTGAAATCGATGGCACAAAGAACGAATTTAAATGACAACTGGTAGTTGTTCTCTATTCGGTGATATTATCTGAATATTCGGTGATATTATCTGAATGTCTGCAGAACTCTATTGCATTTCCATACACGCTTGGGATGCCGCTTTTCATTTCTAGAATATCTAGTTTACTTTTCGAGACAAAGGTCTAACTGTCTCGTTCACATGACATGTATGTGTTCGTATAGCTTTTCTGTGAGAGTGATGGTAAATTTAAATTTATGCTTTAGGAATCTATTTGCAATTTCAATTTCCAGGATGAACTTAGCCCAACATGCACATCGTAGGAAGCAAACCTATTTTCGTCAACTGTCTGAATCATTTAACTACGGCATTTTTGCTGAGTTCTCTTTGGAGTTTGTAACTCTTAGAAGCCCAGGCATTTAGCTCTTCATAGTTTTGAAGCACAAAAACTGTTTTTCCAATTGTTTGAGATCTATTTCAGCAGCCTGCTAACGGCGCAGGGGGGAATTCAAATGGCGGGCGCTGCCAGTACTAATACTCGCAGAAACTCCATAATAAAAATACTATTGGAATCCATAGCGCAAAAAGCCAAAGTAAAAATATGTATATCACATAATTTTACTTGAAGAAATATCGCAAGAGGTGCTAAGACTGACCGATCGTTACGACAGGCTCAGAAGTGCACCTGCGGATTATCAACAGCGAATTATGGCAAGTGAAAATTTCACACGCATACTTTAACTCATTTAACTGTATGAATTATTTATGTTTCTCGGATATAGCCACTCATCATTTTTGGAGTAGAGGGCTTACAATAAAGGATGTATACATAATTGTTTGACATTTTCCTAATGCATTATGAGCACCGTGTATTGACGGGGAGTAGTACTCATAGATGCAGCATAAAATGATTTCAAAGCCAACCGTTACTGCATTTATTGTTTGCGTGAATCCATAATAGGAAAAGGCGTAGAATTCTTTTGCCTTAGCGATATAAAAGTATACTCAAACGAAGAAAGGAGAACCCTTCTCTCATGAACGGTTTTATCCAACTAATGCAATCTTCCCGTGATAGGGTCTGGAAGGGAAAGGCAATATGCTCTGAAATGGATAGATGGCCAACTCAATTCATTTGTTTCAATGTGAGAAGCAACCAATTTACAATTGACGGATTCTATGATTCATCAGGTTTTCTTTTATATCATCAGCAATGTCGGAAATAGTAACCTCGAATCATCAGTTTATTATCCTGGGATATTTTCCATTCAGTATATGTCTACAAGATTTTTGAATGGGCTCAAGCACGACGCCAGCAAAAACAATATTTAGATTAATATGATCTATATACGAGTGTAGGTCGGTAGGTGAGGGCTCAGGAAGCAGAAAGTTTCATCATTTATTTGCCATTATTACCTATCAATGTATTAAATATCATGAGCCATTCACTGACTTTAACTCTCTTCCTGCACTGCATATGTATCTTACAAAAGAATTGCAATTTTTAGCCCGATCTTTTCACAGAGCTCGGGCTCGTTGTTTTGATCATTTACGTATATTCTCTGCGGTGCCGCTTCACGCAATTTATTCTCTGGAACGGACCACTTTGCCTACTCTCTGTTCACTTCTATTTTGTCACATTTGGTTAAGGTACGATGCCCTCAACGCGACTTCAATTAACTTCAGTCAGATGTCATATGCTGCTTTCATTACTTTAGGGCTGTCGCGAAGTTAACAAATTAAAGTGGATCGACCAACAGAAGAGGAGTTGGACGCATCCTGAATTGAGTTTGTGTGGCTTTGTCTTAGGTCGCATAGGATAATAATTGTCAATTATAGGTACACATATAGGATAATATCTCTACTATACGTATGCAGTTATGATAATAATAATCAAACAAGCACGCACGAGCCATTAGTCAATCATCGACTGCTCTTTTGATAACAATTTTTTGTATATTTAATTCTTGTTTTGTTCAGGATTTTTCCCTCAGTAAAAGCTCTATCACAATGTAAATGACATTAACTCCGCAATTATTACCAGCGGTAAATCTTCTACTTACTAGTAGTTACACACCGCCAAAATTGGCGGGACAAAAGATGGTAATTTCTCAAGATGCCTTCGTATTTACGGTGAATCCGACATGAAATATTATTATTTGCAGTATCACTGATACAGCCTGCCTTCTCGAACAGTCTCGCTGATTAGTTAGAAATACGGAGCCGGGAATATTCTCCGCTCTGAATTCTTAAGAGCGTGACAGAGAGACGGACGGACCAACCAACCAATGGAGCAACATTTGGCTATTAATACATAGTAGGATTAGCCCATTTCAGGGATATACAACTAGCCTCTTCAAATCTAGGATCAACATTGGTATGATTTCTCTGTGAAACTTAAAGGATGATTCAGATACTCGCATAGTTCAGATTCCAGCAGCTTAAAACCATATAACTTTACGAGTATATATAATTTTGTAGGCTGACTGTAGTAAAGTACTGTAGTGATATGAAAAACTAATAAAAGCAGTGTGTCATACAAGTACAAATTAATGATGAATTGTAAAAATTATGAAATGAAATGGAAACTTCACTGTATAGGTAAAAATACTAAACAGGATGAAATCAACGTCAGTATACATATGTATGTGTACATATATATGGTGCCTCATAAGCGATCTTGAAATATGTCCAATGTTACGCAGTGATGAGAGATACCAGTGTTACCCACTGTGCTATTGATTTATCAGAATCATTTTAACTTCATGTATTCATGGTAATCAACTTCTCACCAATCGTCACACGACTTCATGGCTAGACAAGATCAAGCCCCGGACTGGAGACAATCGAGAGGCATATTTTTTAGAACTACACTACGTACCTAAATTTCATTTTTCCTTGTTCCTGGGTTAAACCCATAATTTCGTATTTCTATGCAAGAAAAAAATATAAAAACATTAATGCTAGAACTTAGCTGTATGGTCAAGTCAATGAATTCTCAAATTTACAATTTTTCTGTTGAACATCAGCAGGGAATGCAACACCAGTAAAACACAGAAACAAAGTTTCATGCAAGCAATGGGCATTTTCTATTATTTCACTATTAAAAAGCTAGGTAATAACACTTAGCTGTCAGGAACAAAAGCTGCGGTACATAAAGCTAGCAGCGTCAGCAACACGCTAGTCTAGAGAGAGTTCCTAGGAAATGCTGGAATGCACTAGGACTCGCAGTGTGCACGTCGCTGGGGGCACCGCAAAATGTGGCCAGCAGAAATAACTATCGTATGACACTTTACTTACCAAGTTTATTACAATTGTGAAAAGATGGCATATTTTATGGTGCATGATAACCCCATTGATCGGCCTGGATAGAAAGCTTGTTTCTTTAATTAAGTGCTGTCATCTGTCTCACAGCATGACACTGAGATCAATATGCTAATAATAAAATTTAGAAAAACTAGATCATAAAGCTTGTCTGATCCTTACGTTTAGAGTGAATAAAAACAGGGGCATGACAGCAGGCTGTCCATACGAGGACCCCAATCAACAACGGTGCCACGTGTCTCAATAATTGAAAATTAAAGAGCAATTAGGCGGGCGGGCCGACGGATGCCATCCATGCACAACACAGCGTCCTCTGTGCGATGGATAGCCAATTTTCCTGATTAGCGATGGCTGCAATTGTCGCTTTGCAATGAGCGCGGCCTGTACTCGAGGTGTTTGATGAACGCGGCCTGCACTCGAGGTGTTTGATGAACAGTTGTTTGATGAAGGCGGCCTGCACTCGAGTTGTTTGATGAACGCAGCCTGCATTCGAGTTGTTTGATGAACGCGGCTTGCACTCGAGTTGTTTGATGAACGCAGCCTGCGCTGGAGTTGTTTGATAAATGCGGCCCGCACTGGAGTTGTTTGATGAAGTCGGCCTGTACTAGAGGTGTTTGATGAGCGCGGCCTGCACTCGAGTTGGTTGATGAACGCAGCCTGCACTCGAGTTGTTTGATGAACGCGGCCTGCCTTCGAGTTGTTTGATGAACGCGGCTTGCGCTGGAGTTGTTTGATGAAGGCGGCCTGCCGTCTAGGTGTTTGATGAAGGCGGCCTGCCCTCGAGGTGTTTGATGAAGGCGGCCTGCGCTGGAGGTGTTTGATGAAAACGGCCTGCACTCGAAGTGTTTGATGAAAGCGGCCTGCACTCGAGTTGTTTGATGAAGGCGGCCTGCACTCGAGTTGTTTGATGAAGGCGGCCTGCACTCGAGGTGTTCGATGAAAGCGGCCTTCACTCGAGTTGTTTGATGAACGCAGCCTGTACTCGAGGTGTTTGATGAACGCGGCCTGCCCTGGAGTAACACAGTAAGCACCATGACTCCAACACCAGACACGCAACACATCTAAGCCTCACCCCGCACTTCACGTCCTGTACGCCCCGCAGGCTGCGCCTCAAACTCCATTTCGTGCCGTGACCAAAATGCAACCACTCACGGTAGCCCCGCCTGAACGAACCATTGTCTTGAGTGCCGATGGTCGTATCAGTGTGTCTCTCATAGCACATCTCGGATCATGTTCATCTATGTCACTCTAAATTAAATTCTGTAATCTGGTGCGCTCTTGTTTACATATGTCTATGAAAATTAAATGCTGTAGGATGTTGCGTTCGTGTTTATCTAGTTCTCTCTATATTAAATTATGTCAGCTATTGCATTCTTGTTTAACTGTGCTTATGTGGATTCAATACTATAATTCGTTACGGTCATATTCATCTAGTTGACACAAGATGGAGTTCTGTAAGTTATTGCATTTTTGTTTAACTCTGTCCCTGTATATCAAATACCGTAAGCTATTACGTTCTTGTTTAACTGTGTCCTATTAAATTAAATACTGCAATCTGTTGCGTTTTTGTTTAACTATGGACCTCTCAATTAAATTATGTAAGCTATTGCTTTTATTTTGATTTATGTCTACCTAAATAAAATACTGCGAGCTATTGCGTTCATGTTTAACTGTGCTTATGTGAATTAAATATTGTCAGCTGTTACGATCATGTTAACCTAGTTCTCACTGAATTAAATCCTGAAAGCTCTTGCGTTCATGTTTATCTATTTTTCCGTTAATTGAACACTGTTAGATGTTGCATTCATATTTATTTATAACTCTAGGAATTAAATACTTTTAGTTGTTATAATCAAGTTTATCGATGTCTCTAAAATTAAATACTGTAAGCTATGGCGTTCATGTTAATTAGTTCACTCTTAATCAAATACTGTAAGCTGTGGCGTTCATGTTAATCAGTTCACTCATAATTAAATTCTGTAAGCTGTCGCGTTCTTGTCTATTTACGTCTTTTCAAATAAAATACTGTAAGTTGTTGCGTTCATGTTTATCGATGTGTTATGGATGGATGTTGGGTTGTTGGCTCTCTTTCTGTCATATTTTAAGATGACGTTATTTTCTGCGGCGTAAAGATCATTTTCTTATTCGTCGATTGACTCCTAGAATGGTAGGGAGAACAATAGTTAGAGGCACGAATGGTTTGAAGGCATCGGAGCGATGGTTCCTTTTAATTAATTTCATCAAGTTATAATACGATTATATTGAGGATAATTTCGTCGAGAACGGCTTTTCAATGACATAAATTCATAAAAAAATGAAGCACGGGAAAGCTCAAAAAGTATTCTTGATTAAAGAATTCCTTAATTGCAATGGATCAAATCATATTCCTCGCGTCATACGAACAAAATGAAAAGAGATTCCTAATTAAGCAATGTGCTCACGTAATATAACAAAGACGTTTTAATATCCTAAAATTCCTATAACTTACGTGTTCCACATCCCATTAGAATGCGTCATCATTAATGATTACGGGATATAGGCTCACAAAATAATTATTTGCCGAAACAATAATTACAACAATACTAAATGGAAAAATAAAACCTACGCGTTACCCGGCTATCGAATACATGAAAACGATCAGAATTACGTAAAGTACTCAGCTCGTCTATCTATGATAGATTGCGGCTGTGGAGATGGATGCAGGGGTGGATGCGAGTGTCTACGCTCAGGATTAGCACACGATCGACGTGTCATGCTGGAAACGATGAGGCTGAATTAATGATAGCGATCACTGTCGGCATTTTAAAGTTTACGAAAACTTTTCTCGACCTGTTACTTTTTGGTTTTCGCACATCACGGCGACAAGGATTCCCAGGTAAACTGAAGTTCCAGTTATTCATGTAACGCGTCGTGGGGGTCGTCCTTATCTTGAGATTTGCCGTAGAAATTAGAGCGTGAATAACGAAAACGCCACCTGCACCTGTGCGCAGGCTGCTAGAGTGGCGACGGCTGCCGTCACATGTGTGTACCGCTAAGGGTAGTAGTAAGCTGAGGGTTGAGAACTTGAGAGCGGACTTGCCTTATAAGGAGGGACGCGTAACCGGGGCGGAGCTGGTGACGACGAGGGTTTTGAGATCGTTGCACATAGTGGCGTTAAGAAATGAAGAAGAAGGTTTGATACATTAATAGCACTCTAGTGACGAGGAATATTACTTCCTAATTCGTCAAAATATCCTACGGCTCACGATCATCTTTTGCATGTGCTTCTATTCATATTTTCAGACATATGGGTGCTCGATGAGAAACGATGAGTCACCGTTACAGCGCTGATTAAAACTAGTATGCAGACGCCCCCTCGTGGATTGAAGCCGTCAGAATGTTGAACTTGTAACAGTTATAAATGCGGGCGTTCCACAGCGGAACGTAGTACATATTTCGGCGTCGTCTTGATGGTGTGATCATATTCTTTTATCTTCAACTTCTTTGGAAGTATATTTTTTTCCGGTCGTATACGTAAAAAATTTGACATATTAAACATTAAATTCTGTAGTATGTTGCTTTCATGATCATCTATGTCTCTGTAAATTAAATACTGTAAGCTGTTGCGTTTACCTATATCTCTCTAAGTTAATACTATATGATATCGGGAATTGGAATCTCGTCGTACAGTAAACTATGAATACCTAATGAAGCATACCGAGCATAACAATACCTAATGAAGCATGCAGAGCATAACTGCAGGCGTTTATGCGCAGCCGTGACCATTTAAGCAGTCTTTGTTTGAGCAAATCCTCAAATATAGCCACACTGCGATAAATATTGTTAATACATGTTTAGAATTAATTACTTTTGTACCTGCATACGGTCCATTGCTCTTGGAATGTACATATAGAATAAATGTACATAGAATATATGTTCATATATGTCTATAGAACATTTATTAATTCCAAGATGTTTTACCGTTGGGTTTTCAATGCCTTACAACTACTGCCGTGGTGAGGGATGTGAGGAATGTGTGGTTCAAGCTTCCTTTTCCAAGGTAAGTACTCCCTGGTTACGTGAAATACTCTGCCTGAGCTGGGATCGAACCTTGAACGTCCCGGCTGCGAGGACATCACGCTAACAAGTACGCTATACAGCCATCATTTACATAAAATTTATTGTAAATCCACAACAGTATCTTCAACAGGTGTCTATACTCGAACGTTTGTAAGAACTACCTTACTTGTGTAGCAAAAATACGGCAAAAATAAAGTGCCTTATAGACATATGAGCTCTTTCGTGACACGTAAAACGAACACATCTAACAAGCCGTTAAGTGTTGGAATCTCTACCTCCAGTAGCGTTGCTAAGTTCGATGTGACACAATGAAATGTAATCCCCTTTCTTGACACGTGACAGGATTACATGTGACACGTGTAATCCTGTCACTAAGCTGAAGTTTGAAATTCCTCACCGTCCCTTGGAGCTTTATCCAGGAACAAAAAGGTGCAAGCGCAAAATTTAGTCTGAAAACCTTCTCAGGTTCATCGACATTGAATCTTGGGCATCCTGAAAAGTTTGAGGCAGCTAATGTATAAAAGCTCGGCAGAGTGTGATATTTCCTCTCCTGAGAAACTGCATCAAACACTGCCGTAAGATGCAAGAACTGAATCAAACCCTGAAGTATGATGCAAGAACTGAATCAAACACTGAAGTATGATTCAAGAACTGCATCAAGTACTGTAGTATGATGCAAGAACTGAATCAAATAGTGTAGTATGATGCAAGAACTGCATCAAATACTGTAGTATGATGCAAGAACTGCATCAACCACTGAAGTATGATGCAAGAACTGCATCAAATGCTGTAGTATGATGCAAGAACTGCATCAAATACTGTAGTATGATGCAGGAACTGCATCAAACACTGTTGTATGATGCAAGAACTGCATCAAGCAAACACTGCAGTATGATACAAGAACTGCATCAAGCAATGTTTGATTTTTCACATTCTTGAATAAGATCCAACTCTTACTCTCGGCATAGTCATTGGAGGTACTCGTATTTTTCAGTGACTGTTTATCCAAATGATAAATTTAATAAGACACGATGACTGTTCTATTATGAAAATTTTTCAGCTATTGGTGATTTTGCTCAATCTTTTAAACATATCTTGCTGCTTCAAAATGAATATTTCACGGCATGCTTGAGAACGACACTTATGTTTGCTTCAACATACTCTAAACTCATTTGCTTTTGCTTTTCTTAGCTATGACTCAAAACTATTCGCAAGACAGTGATAAGAAAAGTTTACTCATCGAACCATTTGGGGGCTTTCGGTAACAAGAACTCCATGTAAATAACAACAATTCATTCTAAAGCTTTAGATTTGAAAATGTCAAAAATGTGGTCTGGCGTTCTGAGGAATGCTTACAGATGATTTTAAGCGTTTGGTTTTTAGTCGGTTGTTGTTTCCGGGGTTTCCCTAACGATATCATTTAGAAATTCCCATATTTTTCTCTGAGCTGACTTCAACACTCGATCACAACTTGGCAGGCTCTGCCAGCATCTCACCTTCTGGCACCCGTAAACTGATTTAGATCACGAGGACCCGATTATCTGTAGTCATTCAACCCACTCAGTCAGTAGTGTTCAATCAGGCAAGCCTATTCCGTCAGTTTTGCCTCTTTAGAGCTATGCTTCAGCAGGACTTCGTCAACAGCGTTCAGTGAGCTCGCATATTCTGTATTAAAGCGCACGATAATTCCGACACTGAAATAAAGTGCACGTGTTCGTATACCGCAATTGATGACTGAAAGAAGGCGGGGTGTTTATGGTCGATTCTGGGCCGCGTGTCGCCGGCCAGTGATGAATTACAGGCGTGTTGGCCGCTGAAAGCCTTTCCGCGGATAATAAAGTGACCTGCTCCGCGACTTTGGTGCATGACGGACGACTTTTGGCCCTCACTAGCCCGGCACTGGGCCAGCTGTGATCCAGCAGCTCCTGAGGAGTGGCCCTGGATTGATTGTCAAGCTGTCCAGCAAAGGCAGAGCTCCACTGAGTGCTGGTCTTGCAATGACCCAGCTGTGGTCCAGCAACGTCCAAACAGTGGTCAAATGGTAACTCAACAGAAATCCAGAAATCAACTGCATTTGAGGGGTGGTCTAGCGGTCATCTAACTCTAGCCTAACACCACCGGAGATCAGCAGGTACCCGAAAACACGCATAATAATAACTTTTGAATTATCATTAAGCGGTTATCAAAAATGAGTATAAAATACAGACGTTTTGCTTACAGACGCTTCACTAACGATCCCTCAGCAGTGAATTGCATACCCAACTGAAACCATTTTTCAAGGTATATCTAACATTCACCAAGAATTGTCGAGCCCTAATCTAGCCTGGGCATTCGAATGTCCAAGAACGCTCGAGCACTGACCCAGAGGAGCTCGAAGAGCAAGAAACACGAGGTCCAGCGGCGGTTAACCTCTGATCCAGCCGTGTCTACCGTCGGCGATGCTGTGCTCTAGCCGTGATCCAGTAGCAGACTTCTCCTGACACGCCTCGCAGCGCCATCTGCGCACTAAACAGCTCAGGTCGTACGTCATTGAGGGACTTCTCCACTCGCTCGTGAGCTCTTCACAGAGGGGAAAGACTGTGGAGCGAGAACATAAAAGAACAATACAAGGAACACTTTGTCTGGAGTCGCAGAGTTACGCTTCCAGGGCCTTTGATGAGGATGCTCGACATTCACACAACCATAGGCAGGTCTTCGGCGACAATACAGCTTATCGTAACATGATTGTGTTCGGCTTTCTGCAGCAGCCAACAATTCCAATAGGGTTGATGGATACGGATAAATGTAGGTGCGTCTAATATTTAAAAGTAAATTTGCAGCATCAAGTTCTCATTTCACCCATCCCAATAAAGTTTGCATGATAATATGTTTTATATCGTAATATATATTTTCTTCCTGTTTAAAAATCATTTAAATATAATAACCCTCGGCATTTTAGTCGCGTCCTATTATACATACCTCAAACTCTCGCTAATTTAGACGCATCGAGAATTCTACGTCTCTGTTTGCGAAGAGTTTTAAAAGACCGAGCAGAAGGGAAAGAGGCAAACGCTTCCTGAGCTGGGAAGCCCCACCTCGTAATTTATTCATTGCACCTCCCATTCTTCAGTGTTTTATTCAAAGGAGAATTTACGTTTACTGCAGCGTTAGAAGTTGACTGCAGAAGAGGAAGAATTTTCTGGAAGGTCTGCCCGAGCTTCGCTTTCGCTCAGGTCAGCAATTGTTGCAGTATTTGCTGAGGTCAGAATCTTGGTCGAAATAATGGAGCGAGCCCATTTCGGTTCAGAATCTCTTGAAAGCTTTTGAATAACCTCTGAGCCCTTAAGAATATAAGTATAGATTCTTAAAAAAACTGATATCTTGATAACTCTTAAACACTGGAAAATAAGCAGCCGTTCAAGGCACATAGAATTGTATCACAACCGCTATATGTTCGAGGCGATACGTAGTGAGGAGGAGTGTTGAACTAGCCTCTTGCTTCTATAGGAACTAATCAGTGAAGAACTTGTTGTGCAGTAATTACACTAAAAACTGCCATCGGTTGAAAATCTGAGAAGTGCCAAATACAAGTAAATTTCCTCGTAAAGCTGATAGTGAAGAAGCGCATAAATAATTATCATGGAAATTATATGAAAAACTGACAAGTTATCATACGCTCTTGATGAACAAGCTTGAATCTTGACAACAATTACTTCGAAAATTAGTTAATATGATTAAGGATAGAAGGCCAATTTCATTAAAAACATCAAAAAAGACGGCTTTGAAGAAAGCCAACGAAACTTCGGTAACTTGGGGCGTCTTGTTACGAGGATGAGAGTGAAAACACAATGTAACGAGCCGTGAGAGTTTCAGGATCTTTTCATCTTGAAATAGAGAGAGCAGAGAATCTATCGCCACAATAGTCGTCATGTAATATCGGAACATAAAAAACACGAGATCAAGATCTAGTAAAGAAAAACGACGAAAAAATACCAAGCAAAAAAAATGCATCAAGAATTATGCAAATGGAAATCTAGTCAAAGATCTAGAAAACTTACTCCAAATTGAGAACGTTGCAAAATTAGAAAGAGACACAATGAAAAGGTGATTAATGGTTTAATCAGACACACAATGAAAAACCATTCATCTTAACAGATGCAAAATCTTAGGTAAGAAATTTGAACGCAAAGACGGCATGAAGAACAGTGCAATAAGATCCTAAATACAACTAGAGGAAATAATAATGCGATTGGGGTAATGAATCTTTGACATAACAGTAACGCAGCTTGCAGTGTATCTCATAGCTGCTCTTATGGAGAAGTGTGGATGTCGGAGTGAGACCCAAAATTTTGATGTGAGAGCTGCTCAGTATATAGCTAAATTTCCAAACAAATCTCTCGACCGATGTGGTCAAGATTGTGGGTACACTGAGAGAAAATGTGATACAATGTTGACACATCAGGGAATGTCATACGCTTATTAAAAAAAGTGACACACATACGCGTAAATGTATCATGACACTCTCTTTCCCGTGTTATGTGACAGTATGGTGTATACTCGTACGAGTGTGCCAATTGTGACATGAGCTGAGTAAGTCTACGGTGTTTTGTTTGAAGATTTAACTTACTCTGACTACCTTATAATTGTAAAGAAGAGCTCGCTGTTGATGAAAACTAAATCGTAAATGACGAATATTATGGAGCTCCTATACCAATTGCTACCTAACTAAACATAGCCTTTCTTTGAGAGTTTAACATGTAAACCTCGGTTTGAGTTACACAGGTGTAGACTACAGCAATGTACAAATAATCTAATTCGCCAATCCACCCTATTAATTGCTGGGAATGCAAATGAAAACCTCATTCGTTACGAGTTCACATAGCACACTCTCACACGCTGCCTGCCCCTGTAGCACTGAGATGAAGAGCTAAGGTTGACACGTTCAAATATGTGAATATTTATTTGAGTGTAAGCTTTTAAACTGCCGATTTGTGATAGTGATCCAACTCATCTTCAGGTAAATAACTTGATCATGGTCATTTTCAGTAACATCTCTAACCAATATCCTATAGTGAATCAAAATTACACTTTTTTAATAATTAGCTTTGCACCACACACCTAAGATAGCAGTCCTGTATTCCCGTCACCAAGGTTGAAAAAAAATATCAATAATCGGTTGGCCAAAATCTTTGGCAAAAAAGAGCAAAATGAAACAACAAATACTTAAGTAAAACATTTTTAAGTAATGCAATACATAAGCACAACACACATCCTGCGGATAAATCAGAGTTCTCATAAGTTGGACTGCCAATCAAATTACAACTGATCAGTTTTTCTACTGGGTTTGAATTAATTTGTTAGCCTTAGAACAGTCTTAAATTAATTAGTTACTTCTATAGAGTTTGACACTGGACGTAAACTTAGCCAACTAAGTAATAGAGCATGCCTTATACATTCATACATAGGAGAGGTTTAAAATTTCGAGTCGTGGACTGAAGGTGAGGAGCAAGTTTGCATTGCAGGATATCGGAGCATCGTGAACAAATTGAACAAATGAGAAGAAAACTTCATGTAAATCCATCTATAAATAAAACTTGCCTTATTTTTTCAATTATTACAGATGGGAGCACGATATGAAATATTAACGATGTAGCTCAGGTGTAATAAAATATCCACTTATTTAAAATATTTTTGGTGCGTAAGATTCAAGATACCGCACAACCATCCAATGTTAAACTAGGAACAGACGACCGCGACTTACGAAGTGAAAGCGCAGATTATGAGACATTTACCCCTTTTATGTTCGGGAAGCAAGGACAGTATTTCTCCTGTAAAACACTACCAAATAAGTACAAGTATAGTGTCCGACTTGGTGGTTGTGAAATGCATCCTACAAATCATCGAAGTTAAAATGTTCGTACTTATTCATGCAGGTATGTCAGGCTGCTGAAAGTGAACCTGAGAAGCGAAAACCGTGGGGCCAAATTAAATAAGCCAACATTCATCTACGTTCTGCATGGGACGAATTTTTATCCCAAATACTAATAAGAGGAGCCATTTTCTTCCATTCTAGAGAGGCCAGATGCATGTTTAGATTTTTTGCGATAACTACGTATACCTGCTGTTTTTAATTCCTTAAATTATGTTAGAATCTCACATAAACAATACGGAAAGGTATCCAAAGTTATGAAAGGAATCCAAATCTAAATCAAAATAGGACAATATTTTCCCAAGAAATAGGAAAATCATAAAAACTAGTTTTTGTGAGGATCCGTTTTAGTTCAGATAATTTAGGTGTGCATATCACCTAGGAGCATCATTTTAGAGCTTTAGTTGGAGCGGAGCCTTCGTGGGCAGAGCTCTCTCTCTTGCAGGGAGTCCCGAGAGAGGGATTTGTGCTGAGCCACATCATCTCATTCCGCCGCCAGCGCTGCCTCGACCCAACTCAAGGGCGCGACGGAATGAGACTTCGTCTTCCTGCGCTATGGAAGTGAACTGTTCGTTATTCAAAGAAAGGTCGAGTAGTTTGGAAGTGAAAGTCAGAACCTAAAGGAAGAACGAAACCGTAAGTAGGATGTGTAAGGTTGGTGACCCAAATAAAATTGATATTATTGTTCATGTAGTGATGGAGTGTAATGGGTATGGAAGCGAATAGAGCAATTTATTTGGATTGCTAAAGAAACAACGCAAAATAAAAGTTGTTAATGAATGGCTGAAAAGAGAAGGTAAAGGAATCACAGTCATTTTAGGCCTAGAAGAAGGAATATCAGTAAGTTCTATGCCTTGCTTCAAGTCCTGCTTAATAAATGAATGGAATGAGAGAAACGTAATTGTGCACGAAATGCGCAAGAGAAAGACATGTGATGCACAGAACTGATGAAGGAAAGGATAACATGAGTTCTTGAAGAGTTTTCAGCCGCTGTAAAAGCCTCAATTTTTTCATATTTAGCGTAAATTGAACTCCTCTTAAATTTAAGGTCAAAGTCACTTCTCGGCAGCAAAACTACTCGTCGCATTCTGTTTCCTTCTCACTGTTGGAGTGTAACTGCACGAGAGAAACACCAAATGATATCAAACAGAATTTCTTGGCAATGATGCTTATGAAAGCTTAGTCATGACCTCACCCATAGTTTTCGTAGTAGCTTAGATTTTTTTGGTCAGCTACAACTCCACCAACGCATTTTTTACTTCATTAGCAGAGCTGGGCAGCGCTACTTTGAAATGTAGCGGCCGCTACATTTCAAAGTAGCGCTGCCCACCTCTGTTCATTAGTGAACATAAATTTATCTGTGTAGCGTTTACATGAAACCGACGCATCGATATAGCTACAAGTTACCAGAGACGATTGCTCCCAGTGATAACTTTCCTTCTATTCCATTCCGTTGATCGGTAGCGATGCGATAGCGTTGCAAAAGCTAGAAGTCGGAGGAAAAATTGTGGCTTTTCTGCAAAAAGTAAATGTTGTATGACAAAAACATTTAGAAAGGAAGTAATTGAAGAAATGCAAGCCATCTATTGAAAAAACATTAAAAATCGAAAGTTATGCAAGCTTGACAGTACTGTCAACGTATGACTGTGACAAGCAGACTTCGTATAACCTTCTACAAAGAAAATTAATGCAAATAAAAAGTGTAAAAATTCTCGAGATAGGGTATTTAGGGACTTATGTGACATACTGTTGTACTTCGAAATTGTGTTAACCAACAATAGGAAGAAATGTGTATGTCTGCCTCATCAAAGTGTAATTAGTACTGGACACTCAAACATAATTTGAGATCTGCCAGTAAGTCATCTAATCTCAAAATTCTGTTTTCGTGCGATTCGTTTTACATTGGGTGGTGCGAATTCCCCTTTAGACGTGTGACATAATCGAAGGATCAATCATTTGCTGATAGTAAGAAATATACGTATAAATATATATGTATTTTAGGTCATGACTCTTCTCAGACTTTCATACACTATTTCACTTGTCAATGAGTCTCTCCTTCAGCTTGTCAGATTTTCTTTCTTGAATGAACTCAACTGTATTCTATCACTGTTGAATAAATTACTATACATGACGAAATTATAGCTTGCGGTGACTTCAACAACGATTGGTTCATTCTTGAAAACTGCGAACTAACCTCCAAATTTTTATGCTATACACTCGAAATCACTTCTTCAGTTAATCACTAAGTCTACATGCGTCTCAGTAGACTACCACACTAATTGATAATTTATTCATAACAGATCAACCCGATTTTTCCTCAGGAATATTAGCTTTAGATTTATCTGATCATTTTTCGGTGTTTCTGGTTAAAAGAAATATATTCAAAGCATGCGATGAGACGCAGGCTGAAGCTTATAAATACCGTAGAATGAATGAGCCTAAATTACGATTATGCGCACTGTGATATTGAAATCATCTTCTTTACTAATCGTAATAAAGAAATAACTGATGCCACAAACATTGACAATGCGTTGTTAAATTTAACTGATATTATCAACTCAACGTATAATCGTTGTTGTCCTCTCGTCACACGCACAATTACACCAAAAAACAGGCAAAAGCCTTGGATTACTCTCTATGTTGTCACTAATATAAAAAACGGCATGTCTACCTTGTTTTCCTTCACAAAGGGAGAATAAATTCAGCTGTACACAACAGGTTCAGAAATTGCGAAATGAACCAAATTAGAATTTAAAACAAAAATTATTTTACACTTAAATTTTTCTAATTTAGTTATGACATCAAGAAAACTTGGCACGTGCTAAATTCAATTAACCGATTGAAAAGACGAACGATAAGCAAAATTGAATCTACTACTCTGAATGGTCAAATATATGACGGATAAAAAGATGTAACAAATATTTTCAAGAAATACTTCGTCAACATAGGTCAAAATACAACAGATTCCACCTAGTACTTGAAATACCTTGAGCATGTCAATGAAAATAATTCATTTGTCTTCGCACCTATCAATGCTGTCGATGCCTTCGACGTCATAAGTACCTTAAAAAATAAATCAAGTGGATTAAAACCGTTCTTTGCTAAAATATTGAAATGTATAGCTGATTTGATATCTCCAGCCCTTGCCGAGATAATTAATTCTTCTCTTGCTTTGGTCATTTTTCTAGACTAAAAATTGTACGTGTGACTCCCACCTTCAAGAGTGGTGAGAAAACATTTTTCAACAATTATAGGCCTATCTTTGTCATTTCAATCTTCAGTAAAATGTTTGAGAAAATTATCTGCAGAAAGCTATACTCCTATTTTGAACACAGAGCATTTATTTGTGACAAACAGGATGGCTTCCGTTCCGAAATATTGACAAAGCAGGCGATTCTTAAACCACCAACAAAATCTTAATTCAAATATTGACGAAAGAAATCTTGTATTTTCTGAATTTCTCGATTGTCGTAAAGCCTATGGCAGTTTAGATAAAAACATATTACTCTAGAACGTCAACTGCTATGCTATAAAAAGAACCTTTATTTATTCCAACACGTTTTACCGTCGGGTTGTCAATGCCCGAAAATTACTGTGGGAGGGGGGGGGTGAGGGATGTGAAGACTGTGTGGTCCAGAGAACTACACTCATTAACTATAATGTTTACTTTCATCATGTAATCAATATAAAACTAAACATCAATGATTACTACTCACTATCGATGATCAACGAGTGCTAATACTCTGTTTTTCTACACAAAGCAATATAAACTAGAAAACGCAAGTTCAAAGAAAACGTTCAGGATGTACCATAATATTCAGCACTATCGACTTCTGCACCCTCATGACGTGACCTCATGACTTGTTAGTTCCACGACTTCAGTGGGCTCCATGGCATACTTGTTAATGTGATTGCCTCGTAGCCTGAACGTTCAGGGCTCGATCCCAGCTCAGGCAAGGTATTTCACGTAACCAGGGAGTATTTCCCTTGGGAAAGGAAGCTTA
>VOMN01079202.1:0-23285 GCA_014899125.1 Orchestia grillus
GTGCGATAACGACAACGTGATGCAAGTCTCCCACGAGTCCCATTGACCCGACAACTTCGGGGCCTGGCCAAGTTGTGCGACAACATGAACTACAATCTCCTAGTTGTTGTAAAGTACGGTCAATGTGTTAATTAAAGCTCTTAAGATGACAATGTGTTGGTGTCAAGCCGGCTTGACCACCCACATGGCAAGAATGAGTTAATCCATACTTACTCGACTCGAATTTTTCAGGTTTGTACGAGGGAATTCACACAGTGTTCGAGTTTACGCTTAGTCGATCTTCCTTGACTTCTTTTGGTACAAATCAACCATTCCCGAGTGTACTCACACATCTCAGGAAAAAAACGTGGCCTAAAAGTTGATTATTTTCATCAGAAAACCTGCCTCCTAAATTACTATAGTTTAACGTTGTAGAACAACATTGAGAGTTGAAGTTGATAGATTCAACATGGATAGTTGAAGGTTATATGTAGTACAACAATGGAAGGTTATAGTCCAATCCTTTAACTCGAGTCGTGTATCTTATTGTTTAACAGTCAACTCTATAGAATATATTATATTTTTCGGGGCTTACAAGTTATTTCGTCCCTTGAAACACGACGTGCTGACTGAGACTGATTCTAGGTACGAGCAAAAATATCCCTTTTTATTTTCACAAACTGAATTCTTGAACGCTTTCGTTTTAATACTTTACTTTATGGAAGCGTTATGTCTGCAGCAGCCTCTTTTATGAGTGCCCATATGGACTGCACTCTAGAAATGCATTTTTAGGCGGCTAGCAGTTTCATCCCCCGAAAAATATTTCTTCGTTTCTTTTACCAACGACTATATTTACAGTTATTGTTCGTTTCCCTTTAAAGTATTTCTGGTGTTCACTTCATCTTTTGTAACTTAGAGTACATTGGAGCGATATAAAGCGATATAAGGCGCCATCGTCTTGGAAGACTCCGTGTTCCAAAGCGCCGGAGTCGCTCTCCTAAGCCGTCGCTGCGAGTCTTGGCAAAAAATAAGATCTGGCGCTCCGGTCCGGAGGTCAAGAAAAATTGCCGTGATTATACGGAGAGCAGAAATCAATAGGGAACTGCAACAGACTGATATTGGTGGTGATATTGCGCTCTGATATTGCATCGAGGGGCATTTCAATAAATTCCCTTGAGCTAGAGCCTTCAGATGCTAGCAGGCTGCGATGCCTCTGAGAAACACATGCCCAGGCTGGAGCTGCTGTCGCTTGCAGCTTTTTGCTGATCTCAGGCTGCATTTGGCGTTATGACCCACATGCATTCGTGAGGGAACGGGGCACTCGCACCAAGATCATCGGGAAACCATTAACGAGGTGCGAGTTTTCAAACCACTTCACATAGGTCATTTGGGAAACCATTAACGTCGTAGCGATAAATATGAATTTTTGTAGAAACATGTCAGTATTTTCGACACATCAAATCGGTTTGGCGGTAATTGTAATTTTTAAAGGGTTCATACATTCGATGAGAAAGAATATATGCAACGTAGCTTATAAAAATAAAACTGAAGACTTTTTTATCACTTTTAAAATAAGTTACAGAGATACATTTTTGGACTCATTTTTTTATTTTTCTCGTGAGTGACTATATTGAGCATATTTCAGCTCGGTTGATCCTATATACAGAAAAACTTGTTTCTATCACTAATCAGAATAAGTAACTCCAGATGAAAATGTCTGGCTCATTTAATACGTACTCATGTGAAATGAAATGGAAAATGGTTTTGACCATAGTCGATCAAGGTTATGAAAGCTCATAACTGGAATTCTAAAAATTCGCAGCTCTATGAAAAAATTATGAATTGTCCAGTTTTTCGTTGAAAAGTTCCTATGTACTTCACTTGACGCCACTTCTTTAGGGGACACTTTCGCACATTTAAAGTCTTTTAGCTTCTTTCTCACCATCGGTCTATTTAAAAAAACTGAAACTCGTGTTGTTCCACTAGATTTAATCCACTAGATCTCTTAATGGAACGTCCAAACTTCAGGTGATCTCAGAGGAAGCAAGTGCAAGGGGCTAAATCTGGATATTTTGGAGGCCTTTGAACTTCGCGTCGGAATGCAATGAGTGCGTGGCGAAAGGTATTCTTTAAGTAATTTCTCACGATAAAGCGTTTATGACGGCTCCACCTGAAGTCTCGTATTACTTCTTTAGCATACCTGGTACAAATAACAAATAAAATTGAGAACAATAATAGTAAAGTGGCGGAAGATTTACGCTCGATTACTGATCAACTTAGTGGATTTCGCCTGCGTCAACATAGCCACTTGAAACATTGTTTGGAAATTCTCAAAAAAAAAAAGACATTTCGAAGAATTATAAACTATTATCTTTCACCTTAATCAACACTTTAAAAAAATAAGCTTTGGTACAGGACGATAGAGAATCGAGCAGTGAACATGAGCTTTTCATTTTTTTGGTTTTCATAAGCATTGTTGCCAAAAAAGATTCTCAACGACGCTAATTGGAACTATTGTCTCGAGTTTCACTCTGCAGTGGTTATTGAAGACGATGCAAAATGTGACGTCAGCGCTGCTTTTGTTACTGTTGTTGCACAGTTATTGCTTCACTTACATGACGTCAGCAGAAAAAAAGCCAAGTGTAAAATACGATGTTGGAACGAATGGCAGGACGATGCAAAGTTTCCGCAGTGCCGGACACCAGACAGCTCAGTGAGCCAGAGGCAGCGGTCGAGGCAGGGTGAACAAGTCGCTCGTGCCTGAACAAGTCTCCACGTGGCGACTTAGATGGAGTTGCTGCCGCTGCCCCGGAGATGATGTCCTCATTACTGGCTGAAGTGCACGTCGCTCGAAACGAGCCCTAAATGCGAACTTTAGGGGCAATCAATACGCGCTGAATTTCAATGTTAAATTTCTGCTGATGATGAGCGTATCAGGGGAAATGAGCGATAAAATGGGCCGCTCTCTCGGCTTCTATCTAGCGCCTTAAAATTTTATACACCGGGGCAGCTCGCGTAAACTTGACCATTATAATCTGGAGGGGATGGCTTAGGGTGCCCAGATGTCCTGCTCTAGGCATGGCAGACCTGGGGCAGAGCTCTCGGTCCTCCGGCCTGCACCATTTCTTCGTACATTTCGTGTTGATCGTACAATTTTTTACACGTGCATCAACTTCTACTTAGACCCGTTTAATTTAGAATGAAATTAAACATCGGCAAAATTAAAAGAACGTCCTCCTTTTAACAAATTTAGAAATTTGCTGTCACGGCGATGTGTTGTGAGTGGTTGGGCTTTACCGCGACAGGCTTGGTGTAGGAGGTGGGGGGGGTGTGTGGGTGAGGTGCGGCGTGAGGGGCGCCATTTGTGCTGAATGAGGGGTGCCATTTGTGTTGAGTGAGGGGCACCATTTGTGGTGAGTGAGGGGCACCATTTGTGCTGAGTGAAGGGCGTGTTGGAAGTAGTGAGAAGCGTGATGGGTGTAGTGAGAGGTGAAATGGGTTCTGAGAGAGTTATAATGGGTTCTGAGAGAGGTATAATGGGTTCTAAAAAAGGTTTAATGGGTTCTGAGAGAGGCATAATGGGTTCTGAGAGAGGTATAATGGGTTCTGAGAGAGGTATAATGGGTTCTGAGAAAGGGGTGTTAAAGTACAAAGACGAGAGCAGTGCGGTGAGCGCAGCATGAGGGGCACAATTGACACTACTTGAAAAGACGCTTTGCGCCGAGCACATTTGGTGTACGAGCGTGGCCAGTATAATGCATGGCAGGTGTGGTGTGAGGGGATGACAGGTGTGGTGTGAGGGGATGACAGGCGTGATGTAAGAGGATGACTACAGTGGCACTTTAAGTCCGAAAAACACTCGGCGTTCAAGTAAAGACAAGTGTGAATATTTTCCAAGCTGTTTTCTTCTACTAAACAACCAATGTAGCGTTCTATGCGGTGGACGACTGTTGAACGATTGTTTGGTAGAACCAATGTAGCGTTCTATGCGGGGGGCGACGGTAGAACGATTGTTTGGTAGAACCAATGCNCGACTGTCTTTTAAGTTCTTGAATTTTACGAACAATTTTGTTAACGGTGCGGAACCTGCGACGGATGGAAGGCTTGAATTCAGGTACATGAATAGATTAATTTTATTTCACTTTTCCGTTCAGCAGTAAGTTCTCTGAACTACTCTATATATATGTATATTTATGTTTTCCCGCAATGGCAACTGCAAATAAATAATAAAAATGCACGCATTGTACGTTTTTTTCCTTGAAATATTCATATTCGCGGAAATGACTCGTAATGTAAGATTTATGCGCACTTATCAAACCGATAAGTCAGAAACAAATCTGGCAAAATAATTTCTCATAATGTCATGAAATACGCATCTGTGGTTTCATTGAAATTATCGTAACACTGTGGGGAAATTGTATTGGCATTAAATACTAGGACATGTATTAGAAACAACGCCGGGTACGGAGCTGCCTGCAGGGATGTTGAAAAAAAAAACAAGGCGGCAACCGTACGACACAGGACTTAGCTCCGAGATGACACGCACGAGAGGACACTTTACAGTTGATTTTATGTAGAGAAAACGTCGCAAGGAATGTACATCTAATCGGTAAGTTGGCAAATTGAAAAAGTACCGTAGAAAGAGGTGTAGAAAACATTTGCAGGATGTAACATCGCTATGAGCTTTGAATGAAGCGCGCCATTGCCCCTCTAGGGCAGCAGGGACCGAGAAGTACTGCGTCAAGATTTCCTCTGCTTGCTCTGTTACTTACTCGATTGAAACGATTCAAGTTTTTTCTCTTTCAGGGACCCTCATCTGAACGCTATTTAGAAACTTGAAGGTGTTATAGAAACATAATTGGAGTTTTTTTACCAGTATTTAGAGAGATATCAAAATGATTTTTCAACCTTCTTTGCCGAATTGATCAACAGCAGCACGCATTCTTGGGTTTTTATGTTGAAATAAAAAAATATTCTTTAGCCACTAAACTTGCAGGCAATCTTGTTTTCCGAATTGAGCACTGAAGTGTTAGGTTTGTGTGACAATCAATCTGAAAACTGAAGGAATTCTTCGTCGGACAGAACAAGTTAACCGAACACGATTTTAGAAGACATGCATACGCGAATTCATTTTTCTGTTCACACAGTCGGCCTTTTGTGTGGGTAGGTCCCATGAGATTCCAGCGTTGTCACAGGGTGTATAGACCTCACACACCGGGCTTACCCCAGAGATGTTAACTGCGCTGAATCCGACATCTCTGCTAGGTTGATTGCTTCTCTAACCGTCCCCTCTTCAGCATATACGAGTTCCGTGACAATCACCGATCTGTAGAATTGCTCATGTACACCACTCATCACGTCTACAATGGCACTACTATAAAATAGGTTCAATATAATTTTCTTTGACGTTGCCTAATATTATTTATCCCGTAATTATTATTTACTGAGAGTCAGTGAGCTATAGAATTGCGTATGTACAGCATTCTCCAGGTAATGAATCGCTCCACCTGAGGATAGCTACAATATTATTTATTTTAACGTTGATCACTCTTTCCCTTTGAGGGAAATTCTGGGATGTCAGGACATTTTCAGGATAAATTCTGATAAAGGAGGAGTAACAGTGAAGTCACTTCAAGTGAAAGTAAAGAAGAAGAGTAAAGACTCTTCAATGTTTGAAAATGTTCTTTTATTCCATGAAATTTCATCTTGAAAGTATTCTGTGATTTAAGTTTGTCACCTTTTTTCGAATGTGAATGCCCTTAGTTGAAAAAAACGATGATTTTGACTTGGCTCTCAACTGGACCTACATATGAATCGAATGCGCTCATATGGGGCAAAGCTTCAAAAGTAATATTTTTTACTAAATTTACACCCTAGTTTTCAACCATGTATAGATGGAAGACCAAAAATGCACATGCATTCAGTACATTTCTTAATGCAGTCACGTATAAGTTAGGCAATGAATTCTGTTATGAATTACTTAAGTTCAACTCGACATTAGCATTTTATCTTCGCTGAGACTAATACCTCTTTAGAAATAGGTTTGAAATTTAAACCTGTTTCGTTTCACGATTTTCTTCTCTCACATCGGTTGCTAATAGCCAGTCTCTAATTGATTTCGGCAAGGTAGTCTCAGGGCTTACTATTAGATTTCTTTTACAGTTATCGTCCGCCTCAGGTGTCCATTGCCGCTACAATTCCATTCCGAGAGGCTTAAGCGCACCTGTTAGCGCGGCGCTCACTGTCGCCTTGGGCCATAATAAAAAATTTAGTCCCCAACAAAATTATTCGGCGTGAAGCTCCTTCATGCTCTGGAAAAGTTTAGAGCGCTGCGCAATACGAGGCGCTCCAGGAGTCCCGTGGGAACCTCACGAAATGCAAGCTGAAGGTAAAGGACTTTTTCCTTTAAATGAATGCAAACAAAGGGTTGAGCCATTTCAAAACGTGAGCAACGCCCAAGATCGTGCATTTCTGCCAACGTAGTCGTACAGCACGATAATCTAGTGCAAATTAAGTTATCTAAGAAGTGAATTTCATTTCAGCTTTCATGGTTAAACGTACGTATACCGTCAGCAGACTACTGTACTGCGCACGTGTACATACTCGCGTTCATTGTCTTGTACCTTTCAATGACAACTTTTCTCTCGGTAAATTGGACACACCAATAAGCTTACCGTCTCTGTCAGCATGGGGTGCATATGTTAGTAGCTCAAAGCTTTAAATGGAATAGTGAATTAATATTTTTCAGAACTATTCTTCTTACTAGTCCCAAGCGTGAATGAAAAAAGTGAAAGGGGAGTACTGCTCTTCAGTTTTTTTAAACCTGTATTTTGAGTTTCGTAGAAATGGACGATCGAGTTCGGCCCACGCATGATGCTTGAGAGGCAGCCCGGTAGGCGGATAATTTAGTAATTAATGTGTATTCATGATGAACCAAGGAAAATTTTATAAATCCGCATTGTAAATTTGCACTCTGCAAAATTCATTTTCGATTTGAAATGTACGATGTTATTTAAAATTATTCCTCACAAACTTGTCACAGCAAACCCAGCTTGTCAAATTTATCTTTAAACAAATGATAATGGTTAAATAAATCTTCAATGTATCACTACAGTAAGTAGGTGTTACGCGGATTTTTGTTTGAAAACTTTCGCTGAAGTCTTTTTTACGAGCTGCAAATTTTTTTCTACGATCAAGCTAAATTAGACATCGCGTTTCTCTTGAAAGAGCTTCCAGAAATGCAAGCAGGAGCTGGACACCCGTTGAATTTCATCTCTGATGCTATTACATGAAGTAATATGACACTTTCATTACGCACTTTTATGCCACTTGATTTAGATTTATCGAGCTTGGAGAGCAGCCTCTCAACGAATGAGGCACATAAACAATTGTTCGAGCTCGGCCTCCTTCCCTTGCGCTTGCAACAAGACAGCTGCAGCAGCGGGCTGAGGTCGGTCCAGTCGTGTAAATTAACAGGGCACCAAGGGCTTAGGGAAGTATTATGGTGCCTTAGTGAAGCGACAGGCAATGATGGTGCCCAGCTTAGAGTTACGCTTCGTATTGACCAGCTTCCGGTTCGCTCTGCAACTGTGGTTTGAAGCCCTCACACAGATATATACCAATGCATCTAGATCACACAGACGACGTTTGTGGGGAACATCATTTGGTCGTCATGCTCGTGGAAATTTGAAGTGTTAGGTACGCAGGAGCTTGAAGCTCGAAGAAGAGTAATAGTTTAAGAAATTTAGAGCAAAGTTTAATTCTTTTGTTGTTCACGTGCTCCACATTGCCTGGGGGCACATTGGCTGTTATCACATAATCGTTTTAAGTCTTATTGGCATTGCTGATTTTTGAGCTGTCATTTGTGAGGTATAAATAAGAAAAATTCTTTGCAATCCAGTGTGCTCACAAGATGAAAGGAACTTGAATTTTGCATAAACTTTTTAACTCTTCAACCTATGTTTGTGACTTCAATTTCGAACGCACATCGACTTCTTCACCGTGATATTAAGTATAGTTCACTATTGCCTGAGGATTTTGAAATGTTTAAAATGCATAATGCCAGGGCTTGTTCAAACTTTGAAGAACGATCAATCGTTTAGAAAAAGATCAATGCCAGGCTGATGGACAAATTTTACTTGGGCGATCTTGCACTCGGACAGGTCAAAGTCTAGCAAAAACGTAAGTGAGAAAAATTAATCTAAGCATCGTACAATGTAAAATGAACAGATGATGGTGCAAACATTCGGTTTGCTCCAAAATTAGTCTGTACGGGCTACAAAAATATGCTTTCCGAATGCAGCAGAAGTGGCGCCTGCGCGTTGCTGTGCAGGGAGAGAAAACGACGGTCTCTGTCGACGCATCTCTCGTGATGATAAGATCGAGTCTCCGATTTGACCACTCTTTGATATGAACCCTTCCATACTCAATTTATTTCTTCCAAAGAGTGTTTTTTTTCTGTGAGGGCATGTTCCTAGAACATGGAACAGATCGTCAGTGGCTATCTGTCATACCCCATAATTTGAACGTAATATTATGAATCAAGGAATAAGGTGTGATTTTTCTTCGGCCACTGGCAAACGTTTTCAAATTCACTCGAACATGAAAAAAACTTGATCGTTGAATACTAGAACTTCAGGCTCCCCTAATTTGAAAATTTCGTTGCTTGGAATTTTATCGACACGTCATGCTCACTCGCCTTTAATATTCCGTTTCGTGTGAAATCGATAATAATCTAGAACTCTCTTAGTGTTGAGGAACTCAACGTTTTGCCTCGTAAAGAGCAGCCCGTTATTGCAAAGTCAATTTTTCTTCATCAACGTTCTCGATGAGCCAGCTCGCCGTACCTATGCAATGGCAAGACGATTTTTAGATTTTGGGACCGTCTTTTTTGCGTAAACGTTACTAACGTTTTGCACGTAAACATTTTGATTATTTTTTCTACTTGCAACAGCATAGGCATAGTTGGTATCTTTCAGTTTGGTTCTAGGCTAAAAATCAAAACTTCTCCGCGTTTATGCAAATAACAATTACAAAATACACGTGAAGTTAAAAGCCTTAACACTTTATCATAAGTAAGAAAAACGATGTTGCTATGCAATCAGGCGGCATTTGCTGCACTCGCGCTGCATGGAAGCACCTGAAGTGGACTGAAATTTTTTGCTTCAAGCGGGCAAATGTAAACTAAGCGGCAGTTCAACATAAGCAATTTACTCCGAACGACGATGGTTTTTTCTTTTGGAGTCGGTAAAAGGCCCCAATATCTAAAAATTCACTCTGTTCTGATAAATGTAACCCGCTGTGTAAATTCATAAAGAGGTTCAGTGGTAAGTTTAGTTGATAAAGTGCCTCAAAATACAATGCGTTTGGCCTGAAATTCTACGCTTTGTTTACGTTTCCTGAAAATCCATAAGGAAAATTTTTTACTTCGCACAATTGCTGATATTTTTGTCCCGTTTGCTATCTGTCTCAAATATTTTTTTAAAACTGGGGACATGTATGTAACTCCCAAAGACACCTGAGATGTACTCCACACTGCCATTGCTGTTACTTGGTTTGTACAGCGCTGGCACTGACAATTTTGACCGGTCACGAGTCTGAGAAACTTCAGCACTTCAGCGGGAATTTTTCTTACGAAAAGGGCCTTTCACACGATCAAGGCCCNGCCCTTCACACGATCAAGGCCCTTCACACGATCAAGGCCCTTTACACGATCAAGGCCCTTTACACGATCAAGGCTTGTAAGCTATGGATGCAAAATAATCTTGAAGGATTTTTGCTTAGAGCTTCACTCACCTAATACAAGTTGGTTTACTAATCAGCAATTTTGCTAAAATTTACAACTGTAAACAGGGAAAAGAATTTCAAAAGAGGTTCAAACCTAGCAACAATTTACAAGTTTTCTGTAAGAAATGTGTTGTAATTAATTGAAGGTATAAGGTGGAAAAAGTACGCTACACAACTTAAAAAAGACGATAAATTCAAAACTAGGTCTATGAAGCAGTTCATTTTTCGTTTTATAAGGATAATATTGCTAAATTCTTTCCCATGCAAATTGTATTGGGCTTGTTTCCTGTAAAGTTATTTCTCATTTATCTTGTTAGCTCATAGATTTCATGTTCCTATTCTAAGACGAGATATTTTTTCCAGTTATGGCCCCATGATATGAATATCGAACCGTTCGCGTTCTTTGCCGGGAAAATCAGAAACCAAAGCTGGCCACAACCTGTAAAAAACACTCCAGACCCTGCCACCACATGACGATTTGGTGAGTATTTTCTCCCCGGGACAACCTTACAAATTATTCACCGCTTTTCGATCATCGTCCAAGTAGCGAAACTGTGTCCATGGCAGCTGCAAAAATACTCCAATTGACGAAAAGATTTAGCAGAAGAGTTGTCAGGAGGCGTGCTGGGACTACACCACGCTTGTGTCAAAACAGGAAGCTTTTGAACCAATGTGTAGTTACAAGAGTTAAGGATACTGAAACTGGATGCAATTTTCTTCCGACCACATGTAAGAGTAAAATGTGAATAATCTATCGTTAATTAAGAAAACATTTTTGTGACACATTCAGTGCGGACATATGAGTCTATTTTTGCTTCAAATTCTAAAGTTTCACTTGTAATAAAATGAAATTAGTGAGCACGGTTTACCTAAAATATAATTTTAAACTCTGAGACATTCTTAATTCGACATGCCGTTATGTTGAAACTTATAGCTGATCATTTATTGATGGGATTTTGCAGGTTCTTGAGATATCTGCTCACAAAATCCCAGATGCTACACTTCTCCACGTGTCTTAAATTTAGAGGAAACGAATAAAAAACAATTCCTGTGTTCGGGACACTCGATTGAAAATCCTAATTTAAAACTCACTATTTAGGGGACTACTCGAAATTGATATAAGATAGACGTATTTCACTTTAGTTAAGATCCTTAACATTCGAATTTCATGGCAAATGATGTGGTGAAACTGAAGATATTTCGCTGTCGGCAGCAATCCTTTTGCGGCAAGTCCTGATCCCGCCATCCATTCAATTTCGCCGAGGAGGAGGGCTCGGCAGGGCTCTGTCTGCGGGCCGGCAAGTGTTTCCGAGGCGATTAATCTGGGCGCCCTACAAGGAACAAAGTACGTTGACGGGCAATAGACGACTGGGATCAGACTAGTGACGGCCTCAAGCCTCGTGAAATGTGTCGGGCGTTAGAGCATCCGATCCTTTATACCTGCATTAACGGTTCGCTGCTTCTGAGGACTTGTGAAGACGACGTCATGCCCAGAATGATGGCGCTGGGTGTCCGATCAAAGTGATCCTCAGTAGAGGTAAAAATATCGCTTTGTGAGAGCGAGATACTTCCCCGCCTGCTTTCAAACCAGGGATGGATATCGAACTACGTTGAAATCATAAGCAGTGATGGAAAATGTTTGTCCTTCCGTAAAAAAAACCGTCTGGAAAGAAAGTCAGCTGCAATGTTTGGTGAAGACGCTTCTGAGCGTGATTCTCAAGAAATGTCTGTTACTGGTTTTAACGGATAATGCTTCTCTTCACTCTGACATTTTCTCACCGGTGGGAAATAAAAAGAGAGAGAAAGAAGGGGAAAAATAACGAACCAGTTCGAGAACGCTGAGGCTGTCTTCGTTCAATAAAGGATTGGGTTTATTAAATGGCATTCCGATTCCGAGTGTATCAGAACAAGATTCCTACTGAAAATTTGTGTCCCTTAAAAAGGAAGTCAAAAATTGCGATGAATCCTTGTTTTGACTCGAAATGACCTGTACACTTATAGTATGCATACCATATAAAGGTAGCACGTCTATGAA
This sequence comes from Orchestia grillus, assembly GCA_014899125.1. Classification (NCBI taxonomy): domain Eukaryota; kingdom Metazoa; phylum Arthropoda; class Malacostraca; order Amphipoda; family Talitridae; genus Orchestia; species Orchestia grillus. The sequence goes on from VOMN01079202.1 coordinate 11,801, forward strand.
AAAAGCAAGAAGCTCTGTCTGGTAGCTTATTATACGGTCCCGAAAATTTCCTCATGTCATGCACGCCGACTTGAACCCTGCAGAAGCCGCTCGTGTATTTTTACAAGGGAGGTCTTGTAACTCGGGGCTGTGGACGCAGCAAGAAACGTTTCGCGTCCTCTCGTCGTCCCCCCGCAAAACTAGAACGCTGGAACGCTCCCCTCCGTGGTTGCAGAGCCCTAATTAACTCTTGCTTTACTTCTCATTTGGCATGCAGCTCACATGTATGTATGTGGTTATTTTTGTAGTTTTTTGCACTGTGAGTATCAATGTTTGGTTTCGCTAATTTATTAATTGTATGTACTGCATCTTCATATTTCATTTATTTCGAATATAATATTTAACTCACGCTTCAAGTGGTTACTTTTTGTCTAGGAACATTTCGCTCAGCGTATAAAAACTGCCAGTCGTTTCGACTAGAGAATGCGTTGCTCTTCATACGTGTTTACCTTTATCCTTTTTTGCGATTTTCTAAATATTGATTTCTTTCAAAGCTTTACAGACTGTCCTTTTCTGTTCTTCCTATATTAGTATTTTCGGTTCCCTCCCCGTTCAGTTTGTTCAAGTATTTGCAAGGTACACTTGTTGGTAATTACGTCGTCAATTTTTAAAGGGGTCAAATTTTATGGCCATCAAGGCCGTTAAACTTTAGCTTTACGTTCAAATCTATCGTTGTATGAAGAAACTTGAAACGAGTTTAAGCGACGGATATGTTTGAATTTAACCTCTCCTGATATTCACTCTGTTATTCAGTTACCACGAGCGGCACTACTTGGTAGCGCAAATTTTGGTAACTTGTGGATGGATAACTTATCTCCGTGCAATTTCCTCCATTTAAAAGAGACGGTGATTGCTTTTATCTTCAACCATGTCCTTATGTTTGACACTAATCTCCCTTGTATTCCAATACGCTATAATTCGCACTATTGGGAGCAATTTGGTGTACAGGCTGGACCCATTTCAGTCGTCTCAGGAAATTAATCACACTGGTATACGATTCTAAGTTGAAAATTTAAAAAAACTCCCGCTGGCATGGAGCTAATGCTATTTTCTAGTAGAGATAATTATTCCTCTAGGATCTGATGCTACTAAACTTTAAGCTTTACCTCACTGATCTTCTTAAACTTGATCCCTGGAAAAATACTTGAGTTCAGTAACAGTAAGTTTTCTGCTGTGTTGATAATTTCCACTAATTTGAAAGTTTGACGGTACAATATGAGATTTGAAATTAGTTATAATCCACTTTATGCAAGTTAAACTTTTCAAGGTTATCCCACAATCATCAACAAGAGAACGCGTTGCAGGACATGAAACAGAACGCTCAAGTGAAACGCAATATTTCAAGAATCATCATCGCTATCAGAGATTTCCACAAAATAAGTCTAGGCATTTTACCTTTTGCTAACGTAAAGAAGGAATAAATCGCTACTGAATCTAACAAACTCAAGCTCTACTCCGCTCGACCCTTTGAAGAAAATTGTCTTGTGAACGTTCTCAATGAATGCACCATCCATTCGTTTCGAAATACCGTTTCACTGCCAAAGTTTATCCTAACTAAATATCTTTTAGGCCTCTGCTGAGGCCGATAAACTCTGAAGTGTAAACAGTCTGCTGTGAGAGCAAGCGAGTGCGTGAAAGGTTCTTCTCTGTTTTTTTTCTTCCGTTTTCGAGACATGCGAAAATTGTCGAATGTTAGATTTTCAGTCTAACTTTATCGCGAGAGCGAGTATAATTGTATATAATTTTGCGCACCCAATTTTTTTATTAATTGTTTTATAAACGATGTGTGACAGCGAGAAAGTCAGTCAGGGAAACTAACATGACGAGAGCTGGTTTTCAGCGAAAGATTATTTTCACAGACTATTTTATTTAAAGTTAAGCTAGTTTGTTTCTCTTCGCTTCTCGCTCTACTCGCATTTTTCTATCTTTTACATGCATTTCTGCCAATTCGCCTCATTGATTCATAGTTGATATTTATTCCTCTCACTAGTTTCACTTGTATAAATCATACTGCATGACCAATTACCTATTTCTTTCTACAGATATTTTGATATTCTGTTTCGTTTCCATCCATTCATTCCTCGCTCTTAATTCAATTTCCCGATTCAGTGTTTACCCATTTTATTTCCAATTTCTCACCTTTCTTTCATTCTCCTAAATTTCCTCTTCAAAATCCCTCATCTCCACTTCCTCACACGACTGCCCCCCTTCCCCCTTCCCCATTATCACGGCATCCTCTAAGGCCCTCGGGCGCTCACTTCAAAGGATGGTATTTACATTTAATGAAATAGTCGAGTGGCTCAAGACTGACCACACAAATCTGAGCCCTGCAAATTGCCCCTATCGTGCGCCACTGGCTAAACACGGCCATTGATGCCTGTTGTTCCGCATTACGATCACCTAATTTGCCTACCACTCTACATTCATTGGCCAGTCACAGGTTCAGCCATAAAAGACTCGGCAGAATGTCTAGCATTCTCCAGCAGCCCTCCTCGCCACAAATTGCTGAAGGCATTGATGAGAGATGCCCATGTGGATAGGTCGATCATATCGTCGGTGGACGTGTCGCAAGGGGGTCGCCAGTGAACTGTTTGGCCTTTGCTGCCTTTTTTGTGGCATTTAAATTTGCTACAAGCCCTTAATTTTCAATTAAATATTGATGGTATCTCATTTTATTGAGATGACCCTTGACAAATTCTGCATAAAACGGGTGACGTTGAACTAGAGGCTCCATCGTAGCTTAAAATATTTCCTTTCTTAATGAAACCCCGTAATAGGACATCGAAAACTCTTCAGCGTATTTCATCAGTTCTTGCACCGATGCTGAATGCTGAACCCTGCTATTGTTAACCAGGTTTTCAAAAATAAAGCCTACGTTTCGACTGCCAACTTATCTCACATGTCCTATCGAATGTAAGAAACAATCCACGCGCTTCTAGAGCATAACGAGAACTCCAAGAGCGACTCGTCGCTTCATTGGAGCAGACCGGGGCGGAGTTGTCTGCGCTGAACGCCATGAAGTAAAACTGGCCGTTTTGAGTTTTGGCAGTCAATTCATAAGAGGAGTGGCTGGCGCAGCATCTGGTGGGCATTATTTCTCTCTGTCACAGGCAGCGCCGCAACTTGCTCAATTTCAAAGTTCTTTGTCTTCTCGCTCCGGCACGACGGCCTCCGCAGCGACAACTGAGCAGATCACCGCGTCTCTTCAATATCGCTGCTGCTGCTGCGCCAGCGAGACAAAAAGTCCCAGAGTCGCTCGATAAAACAAATTTGACACATTTGATGAGTGGCTGCAAAGTGCGAAGACGCCAGGGCTGAAGGGTAGACGTGCCGAGAGTATTTAGTTTGAAATGCAACAAGCGCAATATATGATACAGACGGTTGGACTTGTTTACTTAGTCTGGTATAGAATAGAAAAGGCGGAGTAAGAACTTTAATCGTGTTTATCCCCATGCTGAGACACAATTAAAACTCTTACCCAACAGAAATGATAAATATATGTTTCTTGTGTTTTTCATAAACTGAAAAAATGCTCCTCTCCCTTATTAGCAATTTTTAATAAAGAAAGAAACGCACACCGTAAATTCAACTTACGAGTAATCTGAAATATGTAAAAATCTCCACAACAAATTCAAATGCGTAACAGAAAGTCAAAAATGTAAAAAGAATTAAACGCAATAAAACTGTAATTCTTGTGAGCAATTGAACTTAAGAAAAAAATAATAATTATATTCACAGGCTGACTGTTCATGCAATGCGAGTGAATATTAAAAGGGCTATTGGGCAGGAAATTCCAAGAATATTTGGATATTAAAATCGATTTGAAAATACCGAACTTTTGCTAATCGCTCATAGAACATAAAAGAAATGATCTATGTACACCGCTCTAATTATACCGGGAAGTATGGAATAAACTTGACAGCACGACATAACATTTCAAGAAGATATTATTAGGTATGTAAAGCTCGTTTAATTAATAACTTAATAATGCAATCCTACTAGGTTCTATACAATCAACCATTGCTTATTCTTGTAATTGAGGTACAGTTGTACCTAACAACGAATGAAACATTGAGAAATGCCTGTATGAGAAAAGACTACCTTTTCGAAAAACAGATTCCACCTACATGTTAGGTAATCTATTGGTCCTATGGTTAGATTTCTCATCTTTTCATAGCTCCATTGGATTGGCACATTGATAAAAAAATTTGATGTAAATTTGATTCATTTGAGCAGCTGTGAACGAAACAAACATAATTCGTTTGATCGTTTGACTACAATCAATGCTATACTTAAATACTAGACTACCCTGGAGCTGAACGACCCCTCAGATATTAAGGGGTCGTTTCCTGCCTGGCCTGCTGCTTGGAAAACAGCATTGCGCACAAGTCTATCGCACGAAGCAGTCGTATGTAACTAGCGTGAAAATTTGGCGCCAATTTTTGTAGACTACACAACGCACTCGTCATGTCAAGCACACATGTTAACAAACTAGTATTTTAGACTTGAAGTAGCATGCATATTTGCAGATATCCGTTTTCATCGACCGTCGGCGGCGATGTTCAGGTCAGTGGAGGAAATGATGCATGGACATCTTTAAGAATGAATTTTTATTCTGTATGAAAACTAAGGGGATATTTGTTATGCTTGAAATAATTTTTATGCATTAAGTTTAGTCATTAATGTATCAAAAGACTTCTGAGTATCTGATTGCACATTGAATCTCATCTTGAAAGATGACCCCAAAGAATGAAACAAGAACATAGCAGTGGTTAGGATCTATGTTGAGCGCTGCGAGGAGAGATTCAGATATTCAAAGATCCAACAAGCATTCGCGCACATATTCCTTTTTAAATAAGAAAATTTGATACGTACTTTACAGGACTTATTTCAAGTTTACTTGCATAGGTAGTTTAAGAGATTTTTTATCAGCCTCTGTCTTATGTAGAACAAAACGCCATCTCACCGGCACTCATTCCTGACGTAACCCGGAGCCCAGACGCAAATGGGCTTCTGCCATATAACAACTTCGTCGGACCTGTTAACACCCGTTTAGTCCAGCCCATCGATGCCTGACGAAACCTTTTCTACTTTTACAAAGAGTTACCTCGTAACTCAGGGGTGAAGTTATCGCTATCAATACTGAGGTAATGGTTTTAAGGACACTAAACTGACTCAACTTTGACCAAGACCCTTCGTAATGGCTCAATTTGGCCCCCTTCATTGACCTGCCAAACTTTATCTCCAATCAATTAACTGATTAGCTCTCACCTAAGCCATGCTTTGGGGTTTTGTTTGCTGTAACTTGGGCAACGAGGAACAAATTGCACCGGGCCACTGCCGGCAAAGTTCAGACTTTGCAGAGAGCACAAGTCCACTACCAAATCTTGGAACTTGGAGAATACCTCAGTGGTCTGCAAGTTCCGTTGAGTGGAAGTGGCAGTTATCAGAATAGAATAGAATATGGCCACCGAAACAAGTAAAGTGGCCAATTCTTGAGTTCTTACCCAAATTCCGTGCAGTCAGAGTCCAACCACGCACAGGTAAGCGATCGCAAGCGGAGTGTGAGGGCAGGACAAATAAAAGAATAAGTTCCATAGCTTCATCATCAATTCCATCAATCATCATCACCACTAACCATTCCACCTTTGTAGAAAAAAGAAAGTATTCAGAAATCAAATAGTCATACTGAGAGACATGGATTTTCACACTCAAGTATCAGAAAGTTAGTTTGAAAATAAGAAAGTTGACGTGGTGCAATAATGGGATATAATCAATTACCAAACTTTTCTTAGCACCATCAGTAACTTACAAATAGTGACATCGAATCAGTAGATTAAAGGGCTGGGCGATTACCTATCCAGTATTTCTCTAATATTTTTGAATGTGTTTACGGTGTTTGCTGAGACTATGTTTTTCGGTAATTGGTTCCAGATTATGATCATTTAACCGGACAGAAATTTTTGGTCGTTCTTATTCTGAAAGATTTTCTTATGACTGTTATTCCGGGTGCAAACGTTACTCTATCTTTCGAAGAACCCTTCTGAGCTAACGTAGTTAAGCCCATGAAGGCATTTGTAGGTCTCGATTAGTTAACCTCGCTGCCTATTTTGTTCACGCGAAATGAGTTTCAGTCGTTGGAGACGCTATTCGTAGCTGAGGTTCCGGAAATCAGGAATCATTTTTGTTGCTTTGTGCTGAATTCGCGCTATTTTATAAATATCTCGTCGTAGGGTAGGAGACCAAAGCTGTACTGCATATTTCAACTGTAGTCAGACTAGTGCTTTGTGGAGAGGTAGTATTATGTCTTTGGAATTAGAGTCAAAGTTATTTGCGATGGAACAAGAATTCTGCTCGCATTCTTGACACTTTTTTCTTTCCTAGCATGGTGCAGGTTTTTAGAAATAGTGCTGCCAAGTTCTACCTCTCCGACAGGTCTGTTGTTCATTGAGTATTGGAAATTTCAGTTATTACTGAAATTACCCAATAAAAAATTGCACTCAGCATCGCGGGCGATTACGGTGATAACGCCCGCGTCAAGGCAGATCGCCGCTGAGCGTTCCCTGTGGCTGTGCAGGAAGAAGCAAATTCACAGCAGACAAAATGCACTCTGCCTACGTCATCTATTTAGGATGTCCCACGAAAAACGGATCCCAAAATGAAAATAATATGATTGAAAAACTATTTGCTTTATTTTTATTCTGTTTCGACTACATTCTTAACTGAACGCTCTTCAACAAATGTTGTTCGTTTTGATAAAATATTTCTAAAATTATTTACCCTGTAATTACTCTACTTACTGAAGGCTTCTACCCAGTTCTTGTAGAACGACTGGATACGTTGTACTTTGCTATGTTGCTCTGTACGTGGTAGCTCTGTCTCTCAAGATTAATTTGTGTGCACCCGCAAAGAAGGTGGTGGTTTGCCGCCGTCTTAAGATGCCCCAGAGGGCCGCTTAAGAACCACTACAGGCCCTCTGTGTCGGTGATGCTTGCATTTGCATAGTCCACACTGGCGTAGCCCTAAAACTTGACATTTATGGTTACTTCGTGTGGTCAAGACGGCCACACGAATAATGAAATCCTGAATCCTCACATTTCCAGAGAGAAGAAGAGAATATATTGATATATGACCTGTCGTGAGCCTACATTTGGTTTCAGAAAGGCTGTCCTTTGCAGATGAAAATAAAAAATTCTGAGGAAACTTGTTCTCCAGTCGCCCGTTTAGATTTCAAGAATAGAAGAAACTTGAAAGTTCTATGTGTTTTTGCCTCATCCAGGTCGACAACATGCTACTAATTAAAAGGTTTTTGGAAATACTTCAAAACCTGAAATATCAATGTAAATATTTCCAAAGCTCTCAGTTGCTGAAGCTTTTTTGCATGTTCCGCTCATTGTTTTAACTGAAGCATTTGTAATCGTGTCTGGCAAATGTTTGAACCGTTATCTGATAAATTCCGTATAAAGTGTTCTTATAAAGTCACTGTGCACTTACTGATGCTATGCGTCCATCGCTGTTAAGTGATATATGTAATTAAACATTGCAAGAGTTTAATTCGAAGATCAGAAAATGAAAGGTAAATATATCACTAAATGAGGAAAATTACAAACATCAAGCTATCCAGCGCATAACATCGGAGTCGCTCAAGGGAGCTGTCTTCTCTGGTCCCTGACTCACCATTTGCCGAGGTGGTGCGGATTATTTCTTATGAGCCTCCCTCCAGTAACTCCCGCCAGTAATTCACCAGCAATACTTTTATCGCGGGAAGTTGACGCAAGAACATTTTCAGGTACATCGCTAATGCCGCCAGCAAGCGATTGATCTGGGGAATCAATGCTATATAAAGTCTTTCAGATAAAAAATTCCGAAAGTGTCCAAAATTAAATGGAGTAAGAGACATTTCAGTCCATGACACAGGAAGAGGCTCGTTGCACAGGACAGGGGCAGAAACTAACGACGCTCTTGAAGGACTGAAGGGAAGGATTTACATGAGTCGGTTTGTATACGATATCACACTTGTTAATATACGAACCAGAACGTATAAAAATTGCTCAAATGAGCAGTACTAAATGATAAATTACATTGTGCGATTTCGTCAAATAATAAAGGACATTCTTCTCTTCTTTGAATGGGCCTTTATTCATATTTTTTATACATTCTGCACCCATGTGTTGATTCAATACATAGTCAGAGTGAGTTAAATTGTAGAGTGAAATACTGTAAACTTATTTAAGTTATAAAATTATTATAACACGTCTGATGTACACATATCTTTCTCACTGTCACATGATTTAGAAAAGTACCCCATGAAACATTTTTGACACACATTTGTGCATCGGTTTTGTAAAAAAAGCTAAGAAACACATAGGTGCGTCAAAAATATATGGTAACCTCTCTCAGAGTCTTTACGCAAACGTTGCTGTGTTTGTTGTGAAACAATGACGTCAGCTTCAATTATCCGTAAAATGTTTGCCGTAGTTGGAAAACGATCTCTGAGTGCTAGACGTTGCATTACCATGTCGTCTACTGTTGCAATTTTCATGTGTTAGTTAGCCGACATGTTTCAACATAAAGTTTCAGAATTCGGCCCAAAACACTTTTAGAACGATTAATCTCTTTAATAATTTGTTAAATTGTTCTATTTTTCTTTTTCAGGTTTATTATTCCTGATTTTACAACTGAATCCGCTTTCCAATGTTTTGCCATAATTGCAAATGATGCAGTGATTCCAAGTGGTCTTAGTCTTTTCTATCAAAAACCTACCAATTATAAGAAAGCATGAGGTTTTAAAAGTTTCATCATTATTTGTGTCATTATTCCTTAACTTTGGATACCTATGAATAATAAATAAAAAAGTTTCATAACTTGTATTCCGTTATTTCTCATGACTTAAGAATTTGCTAAAAATCAAGTCCTGGACATGTTTACACTCGGTAAAAATTTCACGAAAATTGAGCATGAATTTGATTGACAGAGTTGTAATATTTGTTCCATGATTTTGGACGGGACTGCACACGCAACAAGACAACATGCATAAAAAGCCACTACAGGGGCAACCACAATCACCAAGAAGACACGTGTACGAAAAGCCAGTACAATGGCAACCACAATCAACAAGAAGACACGTACACAAAAAGCTAGTACAATGGCAACCACAAACAACAGGACGACATACAACACACACACTCATGATGCCTGTACGCTGTCTCTGAGTCGGCCAGACATCCACAAGCACAATCACTTCACACTGGGCTCTGTCTCTGGCACTTCATTTTTCTTTATTTGCTCAGTCAATTCCAGGGTGCGTTAAAGCATGAGGAGGGGAGAAACACCCCTCTTTTCTCCCCTGCCTGCGCAGTTGTGCGGAGGGGACTGTTTCAGAAAATTTTCTGTTGTTGTTTTAAGCATAAATGTTTTAGGAACAAGGTTATTCCTCCTGAAATCCGAGTTTCATATATGTAATTAGGCATTGAATTACAGTACAATTTTATTTCGATACTATTTAAAGGCGACATCGACACCTTAAATTTACAAATGTTTACAGTTCCCGCAGTTGAGTTCTGCAAAAAACTTTTTCAGAAAGACATATGTATAAAATTGTGTTACTTCACTGGCATAATTTAAATGCAATGTAGTGATCTTCCAACAACTCAAATTAAAATATTCGTTAGCTCCAAGAATCGAAAAAGAATTCATTTAACCTCTATTTTGTAACCTAACTGCCTAGAGCTTTTCAAATAATTGAGCATGGATCATCGGCAAAGATTGTGTTCGTAGATTCGAAGTTAGCAATTTATGAGTAAAAAAATGCTCAAGGCACTCCATATTTCAGTGAACTTTTACAGATTTATTACATACAAGATCAATTTTAAGAGTTCCATTCGAATATTCCTCGACATGAAGCTTTATGAATACTTTTCATGCATTAATTTTCAGTTTTAAAGCCTTTTCCACATTCTCTAGCTATATGGTTCAACACCTGTAGTAGTTTTACCGCGTTTGAGAGGTTTATTATTTTAGAAATCTGCTAACGGGATGATTCTATGATATACGTATGACGCCTTGTGAACACTTCGTCTGATATTTGCGTTGAAGCATTACTGTTTTCATCTCTTATGTGATGCTTCAAGCACTGTGCTAATGTACATCATCTTTTTAGCGATAGAATTTGACTTAGACATTAGACTGCTCCGACAGATGCTTGACTTCGCTAACTGGGTTGCTGTCCTCAACGAGGCTTGAGATCGTATGACCTGACTTAAGACTTGGAATTTCTCTGCCGTAGCATTTTCAGAAGTGCTTAACACTTACTCCCTGAGCACAGTTGAACTCCAGTGTGTTAATTTCTAAATGAAGGTTTGTACCATCTGATATTTTGTTGCAAGTATTCATTTCCGAGCAATGAAGAGTAAGAATAGTCATCTATTTCATTCTATTGATGGTTTCATGATTTGTGTTCTGGACAACCTAAAGTTGATGTTCGTGAGAATCCCTGATAGTGCTTCAAGCCGCAATGCAATTTGTACAATTTTTGTTCAATTTCACACTTAAAAATGCTTCATCAAGCACTTCGATAGATTTATATCATTTTTGGACGTAATACTGAACTTTACGTTCTTTTTAAAATCAGTGTGAATGCAAATAATAAATACAAAGGTGCTGTTAAATAACTTAGTATACCTATTATACTTAAAACTGACTTTCAAATGAGAAGCTCGCCGTACTTTTGTATTTCTGATATCCTTGATCGGTTTGGGAATCGATTCATGCTACCGCTGGAGCCCCTGTAGAAGAGCGGAAAGTGCGGGGCAAGTGTTCGTCACTCACCTGTAGTGATGACGGGCTGGCACGCCCTCGTAAAACTTCATTTTGTGGTAGGTTTTTGAAGGCATGAGAAGTGCTAGTACCTTGCGGCTTACTCGTAAAATGTTCATTCCTTCCACTTTCTGTTCTAATCCACCTTCGATACCATGAATTCGTAAAGCCAGTGATGCATTCGCATGCCATTTCAACCTTACAAAATTGAGGAAGCTCTAAGTTTACAAAGGTGAGAAATTAATCCACATTTCGTTCGGAAGTACCTCAAATATCGTCAGTACATCAAGCACTTGGAAAATTCCCGATAAAACATCGCAAACAATTTTCAAGGCATCTCTAGCAAGAGAAAGACGATTATATCATTTGTTGGTCAATAACCAATCATAGGTCGTGTACAGTTATCAACGTACTACCTGAATGAGAGAGACAATTTGGGGCAGAAAAGTGTGCATTTAATTCGCGAAAACCCCGTTTTTATACGTGAGATCCTCACGTGGGCGACGTGAGACCCTCGCGTGGGCGACGTGACACCCTCGCGTGGGTGATGTGAGACCCTCGCGTGGGCGACGTGACACCCTCACGTGGGCGACGTGAGACCCTCGCGTGGGCGACGTGAGACCCTCGCGTG
>VOMN01079203.1:6834-19290 GCA_014899125.1 Orchestia grillus
ATACGGCAAAAGAATGGAATACGGCAAAAGAATGGAATACGGCAGAATAACGAGTCGAATGATCTATTCTTGCGCTACTACCGTTCCATCTCATTTGAAGGTCCGTCAAAGATGCTGTCAGGTAGATGACATAGCGCGAATCAAATTCAACGAATATCAGGACTCAAAAATTTACCGAATGCCACTGAAAACGGTGCAAACGCACACATCTATGGACGCCTGTGTGAAAAGAATTTGTACATTGTATAGATTTCGCTATTCAAAACGAAAACCACCAGTCGCACTTTCAGTCCACACTCCTTCAACTGAAGTAGAAACAGCCCAGTGCGCCACCCATCTCAAATGGACTAATTAATTAAACGGATCTCCTACGTTGTTAGATTATTTTACCGCCTAAATTCCCCGCTCTAACGGGAGAAACTTGACGTGATGAACTCCCCGGAGCTTTAAATCAGTCCCACTGCTTTATGCCGTACTCGTGCTGGCTGATATCATTTGATCCAGTCACTTCGAAATCTCATTTTACTCGTACAAACTCTTCAGTGTCTGAGTAAATTACCATCAGACACAAAATGTTACGAAAAACTCTCATTTCAACTGATGAGTACGGTATGCACTGATTAAAAGTGGTTAATATAATGTACGGTTGGCACTAAAGGGCAAATGTAATGCGAGCAGTCACTCAAGGGCTATTGTAATGAAGTACAGCACGCAGCGAAGGGCTATTGTAATGTACAGACGTTCGACGTCATATACAGACGTGGAACATAATTGAGCTGAACAAACCTGCGAATGTGCATAAAAATTTATACTGAGAAATCTGAATAGAAAATTAGCCTTAAAAATTTACCAGCAGAAAGTTTAAAACTCAAGCCATAAACAAAACCCTGGAAAGAATGTGGGGCTACGACAACAAAGAATACGGGATGTTCGTGGGCAACAAACGGCCCTCAAAACATTCTCTGTTTTAATAAATCGGAACACTTTGATCAAATACGCTGGCGACTGCTCCACATTCGAGCGTATTAAATAACACACACTGTGCCATCTCAGTCCAGTCATTGGCCCCCAAAATGAAAGAGCTTTTATCGGAATCGGATGAATTTTGAAGAATTTTAGTGGGTCATGATGACAAGGGGCAGCTACAGCATTGGGAGATCCATCTTGCGTTCAGGAAGGCTATGGAGTATTCCTGAATGAATCAATACAATTCCAGGCTCTTCCATTACGCGGTTGTCATACTGTCCTATATCGTGTATACTTCATAACTCAACAGAGCTGAAGTTGCCAGTTCGCAATGTGAGAACGATTTTTCATACTGAATATGGAAATCACCTGTAGTGTGATCAGTGATCATCGAAATTTCAACATCGAAAGCGCGTTGAAACAATTGCTGCTTTACCAAGTTGAGATCTCAGCCGACAATTTTTTCAAAAGAGTACCCACGAAGTACATGAACAATATCCATCGAGAATCATTAAGCTAGAAACGCTCACAAACATGGAGTGGCAGCGGAGAGAACGGCATCCTTCCCCGACGTAAGTAATAATGACAGGACTTTGTAGGAGATGTCAAGGAATGCCGAGGTCACTCTGCTGAGACGTGCGGGACTAGAAACCTCTCACGAATCACATTAGCTTGGTTATGCCATAAAGTGAATGACATGAAAAGGAGACACATACATTATCAAATAAACTTCAAGCAATGTCATAGTTCTGCTGCATATTGTACAATTCATTCCAAGAGCAGCCTTGTACCCTTTGGTTTCAAACGTTCTCACGAATGTAGTACAAGTTGCAATTGAATTCAGAACGTAATGCTACGTCGCACAACCTTACATGCAACACAAGGACTATTACGTTCACTGATGTAAAGAAAATTCTTCAAACGAAAGCCCATCTCAAATTATCGAAGCAGCCTCCATGTAGACACGTGTGCTTGCTAAAAACTCCCCGCAATTCAAGCAAGAGAATTCCTTTACAAGTAGGGACGGAAATCCCGCTTACGTTGAAAGAAGCTTCGGATTAAAATCCCAAAAATTACCGGAGCACTCCAGGAGCTTGAAGAAACGACGAGGGACAGGCGTCATTCGCGAACCAAAATCAATGAGATCGTTGCCCGAACCAACCGGTCTGGGCGGACGAGACGGCGGTATCACGCATACCGCTGCCTTGTCAATTGCCTCATGCCTTGTCCGACGTCGTGTGTCAAGTCTCATTATCCCTTAATCATAGAGGGTCTTTTCTTTGCTAGAACATTAAAGAAGTTCTCAAGCGAAAGGAAGGCTATCGTGGAATTGTACATGTTTCGAGAAAAATTGTAAAATGAGGTGAAAGGATTGTTCTTTACTTACGAATGCGTAAGACAGGTAAAATAATTACATTTTTATTCATTCTTGTATGGACGCACAGTGCATATAGAATTCTTGTGTTGAATAAATGAATAAATACATGGAAATGGAATCCAGAAACGAAAAACTTTCTCCGCCTTTTGTAAGATAAAGTAAATTTCAGCTTTTGAGATATTAGTATCAATCATCAAATGAAGATTTAGCTTTCTTCTAGCAGTGTAATACAGAAGACGCTCTTCTTTTCCGACAAGCCCGAAAGGGACGCGTGCATTGACCGAACAACGTTTACAGCTCCCACTGTAGACTTGATCCACGGCGCTTCTCGCCCACAGTCACGCTTTACAAAATTTGAACGCACAACTATTTTGCTTCACCTTGCCGAAGAAAATGAGTTCCTTACTTAGTTGCCGTTATAAGAAGCTTACTTTGACTGCGTTGACCGACAGAAAGATACATTTAGGTGCGTTTCTGCTTTGAGTGGAGAGTGCCATCCGCGGTGATATCAGAGAGGTGAGTGTGGTGGAGAACTAATGTTACAAATCGAAATTATTTCCTAATAAACAGCCTCCACACCGAACGACGCCTGAAAAATGTATAACATCTTACATACACCGCGTGTAAATTTCGTAAATAAAATGGGTCGGACCATCAACCTTACCCACAGTGAGGGTCTCGAGAGAGCGTAATCAGCTTTTACGGAGCTGAGCACCCTGAGCTATGGCTTCCAAGTCAAATGCAGAGAGAAATTTTCACTCCTCTTGAAGAAAAAACAAGTCCTTTTGAGAAAAACCAAGTTATGTTGGGAGATGCCTTAGCCTAAAAATGACCACGACGACAACAACAGTCGAGCGCGGAAAATGTTACGTAGACCAGATACAAATCAGTGTTCACGACTCCCATCATTTTCCCACGCACACGCAGTACGTATCGTTAAAAGAAACATTTTTTCAAGCATGTGCCTTTCGTTTCAAACACATTACAGCATTATATTTAAATGTAGTCCATCCATGATTCCTTTTCTTTCTCACTTGTAATCGTACGTGATCTACCTATGACACCAACTCTGTCATGCGTTTTCTTTGAAGGAATAACTTCCCGCCGAGGCGTTCAGAAAAACATGAAGCATGAGATTGGATACGACTCGAGCGTTGCACAGCAAACAATCCTCAATCATCACATTCTGTATCTATCACACTAAGGCGCTCACAATACACAAAGCATGAGCACACGCGCACAACTAGACAAGTCCACCGCACTAAACAGACCTCCGAGACCTTCCTTCCGTACACATCCCAGACTCGAGAAAAATTCAGGTCCCTTACGGCACAACGTACAGAGTACGTACACCAAGGCATCCTGAGCGATGTGCATTGAATTTTGACAACATTCAATGCCTCCATTTTCGACCTCCGGGTAAATATGTTCGAGCAATTTCTGCAGAATACGGAACGAGGAAAAAATCTTTCCGACCTTTAGCATTTCTGAAGTAAAATAAAGCCTTCAGCACAAGATAGATGGCGGCTTTGGAGGAACAGGAGAGTGGAGCGATGACTGCAGCCGTGACGGAGATGGAGTGAGACTCCTCTGCAGTTTCGGATCCCAGTCCTAGGATTCACTCTATTGAAATCTCAATTTGAAGTTATTTGATTACATTTTATTTCGCTCTGTTTGTATGGAGCTTTCATTTTCCGCATACAATGTTCATCTTGAAACAGAAAGCGCGTAAGACAAGAGTATTTTATTGTTTACGTTCATCCCGAGGATTTGGAAGCGGGCTTTCGATGGGCTACGTCTGCATCTAAAATTAAAATATCGCCCAATGCAGTGAACCTGAGACGTATCTCATAATTAATCATAAATAGAAGCAGGCACGACTTAAAAATTTCATGAGCTAAATAATAGCAGGAAGATATGAAAAAAATACAGGAAAACAACCAACTGCTACCAAACTGCATATCTCCCGAGCGTTCAAGAACTGCTATTAACCCAGTCTAACGTCAACAGGAACTGCTTCTTCACCCAGTCTAACGTCAACAGGAACTGCTTCTTCGCCCAGTCTAACGTCAACAAGAACTGCCTTTTCACCGTCAACATCAAGAGGAACAGCTTCTTCATCCAGTCTAACCTCAACAGGAACTGCCTTTCCACCGTCAACATCAAGAGGAACCGCTTTAAAAAATTCTCTAGGAAACCTGGCACGTATTTTACCACAGAATACATAGCTTGCAAACCCACCAAAATACTAACTCTGTTCAGACTGCACTGATCCATCCCTTGATTTGTTGGAAATTGTGTAGGGAAGCTAGGTGCAGCAAACGAATCACTAAAATAAAACCTCGGTAAATATAAAACAGTAGCACGCAACTCCCTGGATTATAATGCTGAACTTTGCGTAACGTTCAAAGCCGAAATTTTAAAATTTCAAAACCGTTGGCCAATCGACCAAGACATTCAACGTTTTTATATTACAACCTGATTAGGAAAAAAATGATTAGATCGGAGGAGATTTCAGGAAAGTCGACAGGAGTGAAGAACGGTTTCCCACGTGCAGTAGAAATGTCAGACCGCACACCATTTTTACACATCACAACTTATTGGACATTTCGACCATTGATTTTCAGCAAGCAATTTACATTCAAAACAGGTTAACGATGAAATTAGATACGACCAATAGTGAACTAGACCCAGGAGAGATTTAATTTACGGGCCCGAATACGGGACTATAGGTTTTTCAGTAACTTATTGAGAGACAGATTACGATTCTTGATTGAGGCTACTTCATTGTACAGAGCGACAAAGGTAAGTGGGAACGTTTGAAGACACAATAAAAATATAAAAATTCTAGCAAAAATTTTAATGACAGCCATTGAGCTACTACAACTTGCCTCTTAAAAGACAGGTATCCAGATTATTCACGTTTGAAAAATAGGTCATGTAGATGTCTTCCTCTCTACATTTCAAGGGTTTGCGTTTTTCTGTGTCACCCTGAATTAATAAGAGAAACTTTGTACACAGCTAAATAGGTGACAGTAACACTGAGCTTATGGCTGCACACGGCTAGGGATGCCAGAGGGATTAGCAAGCTTTGCAAATTGGAAGTCTTGCCACAATGAATTCAATATTGCTGCATTCCTTACAACGCCTCGTGCGATAGAAACCAGCACAACAAGAATAATGATTAACATTATCGCAACAGATGTTGAGGGAAGAACGAAATATGGCTTCAGAGAGGACAAAAAGAGGCTTAAAACTTTGCTGTAGACGGACCAATCTACTTCTATTGCTCCGGCAACGCGAGACCTGCCGATATTGCCCTCGCTTTAACCTCATGCATTTAAATTGTCTCAAATTCCTTCCGACCTGAAGCAAGGAGTGCAAATCCGCTGGGTTCACACAGATCCGTTTCACTCGCAACATCATATTCCGATATATATCAGTACGTGGACGCTTAGCATCCTGCACCAAAATTGAATATACGATCAAAAAAATGACAGCAAAACAAGACGGTGGTGAACCATGGCATCAGAAAACTCTACTCGTACAACGCACAAAAACGAATATTTCTTCACAAGGATTACAAGAGCGAACACAGCGCACCTTTCACGTTTAGCGAGGGGGACTCACCTCCCTTCTCACGAACTTGCAGTCTTGAATCGAACGAAACAAAGTTTAAATCGGTTTATTTTGCGTGACGGTTCTCAGTCCTTATTTTTTTCCTTTATTTTGTTAGAAACAAACCCCCGCAATTGCCCGAGTAAGAAACTCTCCGAGATCATTTTCCCGCGAGCACCACGCAGGATAATTATTAGGCAATCCTCTATGCTGAATTGTCAGCCTACATTGCCGCATAGATGTATATTTATGATTTACTAATTCCAAATTCAGATGCGAGGTACAGCAATGATTTGATGAGAAATGTTTTGTGGCCGTTAGGTAAAGACGGAAGGCAGAGAGCGAGAAAAGCATTACGAGGGCATAGGCCTCACCCGTTGGGGTGGACCAGCAATATCGAGCTTGGCCAACAACAGTCCATCTACAATTATGGCAGCTTCCAATCTCTGCAATGCATCATGTCTTCCATGAACAATAAAGGCTAAATGAATAGCAGTCGATATTTACCCCTTAAATTTTAACGTCTATGCATTGAACATCGTGGCTACAAATTCTTGAAACAGTCCCTGCTAGCTAGCGTCTTCAATTGAAATTCTAGAATCCTAATTTGCATATCAACATGCGTAAATTCACGCCATCCGTGCACACAGAATTCCCGAAGTCCTTGTGTGTATAGTTTATTAGTTAGTGTGGATATTATGTAGTATGGATAGTTTATTAATTCTGCTGGTGAGAGCATTAACTATAGAGAGATGCAGAAGTGTACACGCTCAATAACCTTTCTTGATTACATGACTGCCGCGGAGAGAAATTATCGAAGGACCGCTGTAAATACAAAGTTGATCCAATTAGGCCGACAAAAGACGGTAACGACGGTGCAGGAGCACCAACTCGGTCTTCAGTCATCGATTACTATACAACGTACTGAGGCCACTCAATGAGAGGGATCGATACATTCGATCTTCTCCGTGCAAGATTCACCTCGAACCGAACTGTTGTTTGCCGTAATAAAATAAAAACGAAATACATCAATTTTTTAACCTTGTCGTGTGGTTTTCCACAGCGCGAGCTTAGTTGAAGCTTTGGAAGACACGGACTCGACGATGCTACATACATTATTTTGAGTTTCAATCCTGGGACAACGGCTGCTCGTTTCTTGAGCCCTGGATCGTACGCGAGCTACCATAAATTGCTACGCGGGTGGCAAACTTGGGCTCGTTCCTGAAATTCTGGATATTTCCAAAACTCCAAAGCTCTCGGAAAAGCGATGATGTCGGACAAAACCGTAGGACCAATCGCGCAATGCATCGCCAATGGGCGTAAGGAATTGGATCGTTTCGACAAATTGATCATTCCAATGAGCTCCAGATATAAAATATTGAAGTTCAGAAGAATATTTTATGTACGTCGAGAAGCAATAAGTAGACTATGGCCAAACGCACTATAGTGCAGCGGTGAAAGCCGATTTTTTTTTCAGATAAGAATTCAACGAAAATGTTGCGGCAGGGAGAGATTGACAAATTGACAAGAATTTAAATTACAAATTTTTTACTCAACTCTTCGACTTCGGTTCTCCATACAATGAAAAATTCATGTTGACAAATGCTTCCGGCGTGAAAGTCAAAATGAGGGATTTTGTTTTCACAAACCTGGTTATCCTGTTGATAGTCCTAATCTAAGCCCCCTTATTCGAGTAATGAACACAAACTTCTGTAAACTTAAAAATTTATGTAATACATATATGTTAGCGCTTCGGTTCCGTTAGGTTAGATGATCGAGCGTAATATACATGTCGCACGTCGTTTTCAAAGTATCAAGCAAGCGCCCGCCTCAACGACCGAAGCTTTTACCCGCGGATACCAAACCAAAAAAAAAGCTAAGCTTACACGACCAGTCGCGGAACACACCCGGCAGACCAATATTGACGTCGTTCGCGAGTTGCGCGCGCTGAGAACGCCTGCGCTCGGCGAACCGAAGCAATATCGACAAGATCGACAGATAGGCACGTCCCAATCATTCCAAGAACGAAACCCGCGTTTGAGGCACTTAGAAATAGCAAGCATTAAGGACGTAAAACAGTCTAATATTGCCATTAGAGACCGCATGCAAACTGGCTATGGCTGCCGCGAGTACAGCGGGCCGGGTTATTGCAAGGGACATTTCGGAGAAGGTTATGGAAAGCCCCTTATATGGGCCGTGGAGGCGGGCCCTCGAATGTCACCGCTGAAATGCAAGGGAAACTTTCTAAGGAATCTCCCAACCATTTCTGTTTCATTTGTGTGTGTGTCTAAGGGGGGTGAAATTTAAAAGATGTGCTCATAATAAACCCACTGGATCGCTTTAATTTCGCATCTTGTACGAGATACACAACAGTTCTTCCTGTGTTACTACAAGTATGAATACGAGCGTGTATCATCAAAGTCTAAGTGGCCTATAAATGTACCAAGTGTCCCAAAGAAATGAACTCAAACTTTGATTCCCCACGTCTTGCATGTTTTGCATTGTCTTCTTAGTTGAATTAAAGAAAACACGAGAGCTCAATTAAAAATAATACTAGAGTTGATTTGAAAAAAAGACACTAGATTTGAATTTTAAAAACTGACACTAGATCCAAATTAGAAAATAACACATTTTAATTTTAGAAAATAATACATAAAATTAAAAAATTACACTATATCTGACTTAAAGTAACACTAGATTTGAACTAAAGACAATAACGTGGTATAGTTGCAGCTGAAAAAAAACCATGAGCAATGGGTTATCAAAAAATGAACACATTTTTTGAAGCACCCTGCATAACCGGATTTGATAAAATAAGCTCAATAACAAAGCACAACAATGATCTTTCCCATCTCTCATGCTTGAATTTCATCAGAGTGACAGTAAAGTAACTTAAAACAATCTAAAAATACACAAAAACATTCTTCAAATGAATCCGATTACTTTTTGCTCGTTGGGAAAATATTCATGAGAAGGAAGTACGTATATTCTTAGTCACGAAAAGGAGCAATTCTATTGATGATAATCCTTGGAAGGATTTTTCGAAACTTACTGCAGTAAAGTATCACTTCGACGTGTTATTGGAATCTATAGATTAATACGCTTGTAACTATGTATGTATATGTGTGCCACACCCTTCATCAATAAATACCAAGATCATTGCGGATCTATGCTACAGCTTGATCATAAACTTCCACTCTCGAAGATTCTAACGACGAATCATTCGCGGGTCCTAGAGCTATTTGTTATAATTTGTGAGACTCAATCACTCATTCACACCATCATGAAAGTTTCAGTCAAAGAGAGGTCTCCGACTTTTTTGCGGTAGCTGAGAAATGCGAAGCTCAGAAGACTTTCTGTACCAAGAATCATAAGAATCCTAATGCCACCCACGCTTGAGTTGGCGAGACTTCCCCCAAAGTCAGCCTTAATCAATGAAGTGAATAATAAGCAGTTAAAATTTGTTACACTGTGACGTCTCTTTCAGACGAACACAGTAAGTAATGTTAGGAGGAAACATCCAGTAAGACGAGATCCCAATTTCCTCCCAACTCCTGCACGCACTACGAGCCGCAGCGCAATAATTATGCATTCCGCATCATGCTTTGATGGACTTGATGCACGGACTACCAGCCCGAACGGTGTCCGCGACTCAGGCCGACAACAATCACAAAGGACAGATCAAGCATCACTCTGCCGTATAGTTTCGAAGGGTGGGAGTTCCGGTATCATTATGAAGAAAACTTCATTTCGAAGGCATCCGAACTTGATTAAGTTGGCCGAGCTTTCGAGCGCTTTCGCAACGCTCGTGTTCAAGGCGTACAACTTTGAAACCGTACGACAGAAGGCTGCAATTGGCGTATGATACAGGAAATTTTTTTCAAGGGTTACGAAAGCACGCTTACGAGTAATACTTGTGACTGACGTCATTTGAAGTCTTGAGATGGTTAAGCGACGATTATCTGGTATCATGAAGACAATTTTGACGGTGGTCACCTTAGCGTACACATTTCTGGGCTACAGCTAAAAGTCGGAGCCTTATCTTAATCTGAAAGAGGAATTGTACTGAATTGTACTAGTACTAAAGCAAAATTAGCTCCCTCATGTACGGCATAGTTATTACGCTGCCGGTAGTACAAGCTTTCTAACTGCTGGGGACAAATGGAAGAAGCTATTAGACGAAGACAATGGAAGTGTATGATCAATTTATTCTGGAAATAGCTTAACGAGCGAGTGATCCCATAGAGCACATTCTTTGTAGTGAATTGTAAACGTCAAAGCATAGTTAAAATTTTTCTAACAAAGCACTGTGAGCATGCAGTGACACAAAAGAATGCATTGGAATGGGCCGTAAGTGCCACGTTTGCATATAACGCCTCTCTCGTGCACACAGTCACCTTTTGTCGCGCCCCAATGTCTGAGTAATGTTTCAATGGTGAATGTCAAAATGTTACTAGTGTGATAGTGAATAGTGTGCAAGATAGTAAGGAACGACTTTTTACAAAGAATATCGAACAGTGGCAATTCCCCTCAAACATCATATCTAACTGAACGAATTCGTACACCCTAGATAGACATTTTACTTCCAGGCCCAAAATTTGAAATTATTCATGAAAACATGAAAGCTGAACCCGAAAATTACACCGTCTCAACAAAAGAATGATAAAAATATATTCAACGCATCTACAGGCACGCACAAAAAATTCTAATGTGGCTACAACTTTTTCAAAACGCAATTTGATATGATAAGAAGGCCATTGTTATGAAAATTGAACAGCTCGGAGGCAATTCTGTGCGCCCGAGTCCCTGGAATAAAGACCAGGCATAATCAGAATAAATTTCTGTCCTAGGGAGCTATAATGATGGCCAGATGAGCTATACATAGAAATATCATTCGACTTTCATACTAACATAGCTTTTTCTGATAATTGTACATCATTTTTATTTAATATAGTGACTCGAAGAAAAATATACCAGCCAAGGGCAAAAATTAGCAAAAATAAAACGGCGATAAAAAAGAAGAGCATCGAACGTAATCAAAGAAAGGAAGAAAAACCAAAGAAAAGAGGTTGCGGGCGCTGGCACCGTCAGAGCTAAAAAAAATTTCAGAACGCCCAACGTTCGTTAATGGCAGAAGAGAATATTTATAGTCATCACTATTTGAACCAACTGCGTGCCAACGTATCTTGAAATGGAAAAACTACAGATACAACCTGGGTGCTGGATAAATTATTTTAACAACATTTTACCCGAAATAAAACGTCAACATCTTTCTTAAAACAGATTGATGAAAGGAAAAATTACTGTCTACATAACCAGTTTACAAGAGGTATAACCTGAGCTGCTGCTCGAATCTGTCGTGGAGAGTTCATTACACGTTACAGGCCTATAAAGACTAATGTATTTTTTTAATGAGCAGAATATTGAGAGAACAGTCGTTCACATTTGACGAGTACGCATGCACATTCACCCTAGATTTGAGAGTAGCAAAAATTCAAGACTAAACACACTGGAACAGTTTATGTTTCTAACGTGTTATTCTTGAGTCTTGACGATGGTCTTCATATACGGTTAGGAACACCTTGTTTTTTTCTTACCCTTTATTCATTGAAAGCACATTATTCTCTATGGGAACACACCTGTTGAATTCATTTCACAGAGCGCAAAGTCTCTGAAAAACTCTTTAAGACAATTGGTGTCACAAAGCCCTTCCGCAACGCCCCACAACAGAAACATAACCAAAAAAAACGTGTCTCTATTTGCAAACGCGAGAAAATAGACGCAAAACCCTCGAGTTTGCACGTACGTGCGAAGAAAACTTTACGCTCCTCGGAAAAGTTCGGTCATAAAAACTGAGCAACTTGTACACACAACACAAATTTTGTGCTTGAAAACCGAGACCTATATAGTAGAGGAGCGCTCGTTAATTAACTTCAAGAGTTTTACTTTATCTTCCGATTTTTTCACACAGTGCTTGCGCTCGCCGTGATTCGTTCCAAAAGTTTCAATCAAAATTACTCACGATAGTACAGTGAGCTACACAGCTGAAAGTGTACATTTGGAGCAAGCGAAGTTAGCACCAGAGTGCTACAGGACGGCATGCAAGTGATGTACGACCTCGGAGACTGGAAGCTGAGAATCTCCCATCACTTCACATCTCATGCACCCTCAAACTACAGATATGAGCCGATGTGATAAGACTATTGATGTAATATACACGTTATTAGTGCATGATATGGTGTACTGTCAATTCAATATAAATATCTTCGATCATAAGATAGGGTGTTATCGACATAATGTAAAGACAGGATGAATTTAAACATTTTCATTACATGAATGTTAATACTCTTCATACATTGTTGGTATCATGTTGTGAGCTACTGTTGTAAGCCCCACAACACTAGGGGGACTATTCAGAAATGTGAGGGTACTGAAGGCGAGGGGTACTGACTGCGAGGGGCACTGACTGCGAGGGGCACCGACTGCGAGGGGCA
>VOMN01079208.1:0-11084 GCA_014899125.1 Orchestia grillus
GAATGTCAAGGGACTTTTCCCAGTTTCTCATTATTTTGCTCAGCCTCTCATTAGAATTATCAACTCAGCGACTTCAAATGAAGACTCAAACATTACTAAAAGAGGAGGTCTACGTGACGAGAGAGGGTAACCTATGTGATTTGAGGGGAGTAATCTACATGATTAAAGGGGGTAACCTAATTGGGGCTGTAGTGGGGTCTAACGAGGGAGGGGTGGGGAGACACTACAGCTCAACACGGGTAGTTTTTTGCGTAGACGAGCACACTGCGTTTGGGAAGCGTCACCCAGTGAATGGTGAGCTGGTGAGTCAAGTGTCACTCAGTATGTAAAGTGCTACCCAGTAAATTATGTCTCCCCATCCAGTAGATGAAGCGCCCCCAGTAGATTTTCCCTTACTATGTAAGTAAAGCATCCCCCAGTGAATTTTGTGTCCCTCAGTAAGTGAAGCGTCGCTCAGTAAGTTTTGTCTCCGCCAGTAAATGAAGCGTCCCCCAGTAAATTATGTCCTCCCAGTAGATAACTTTAGTCCTGCCATGCGCCGCAACTTCACCCTGCGCCTCACCAGTCCCGAGCCTGGGGTCCCAGAGCTGAGTTTACTTCATAAAGACGGAGGTCGCTGCTGGAGCTTCTTCCTAATTCAGTGGTGTATTCTATTGTTTATTTGGAACTCTACCTTCCTTGACACTCGATTCTTTTCCTTCGTATTGTGTACTCATGTGAAGATGTCACAGTGTAAATTCCTTCATAACATGCAGTGCTGTAACGCTGCCACAGTGTAAATTTCTCTGCTGTGAGACACACACTTCAACTCTCACAGACGCTTTTCCCTGTGGTGACGTGACCAGACTGCTAGGCGTGACGCAGGGCGTGACCGAGTGTGTGTGTGACAAAATGAGAGGTGACGTTGCGTGGGCGAAGGAGAGGGGGGGGGATAAGAGGGAGAAGTGAAGGGAATGATGAAGAGTGTCAGTCGTGCCGGAGCATAAGAGCAGGCTTGTGGGGAGGCGCTGTAGTCTGTCAGAGAACCTGAGAACCTGAGCTCTGTGGTTGCCCTGCGCGCTGTGCTCGTGCTGCGGTGGCGGTGTGGGGACATTCTCCAAAGATTTCAGCCAGGCTCCGGCTAATGAATGTCTAATTACGGTATTTGAGTGGAAAATATTTGAAAATCATTGGTCATCTGGTATCGAATTGGACAATATATAGGAATGAATTTGTGTTGCAATCAGGAATTATGATGTACGATTTTTGTTCCCCTATTAATCCTAAATTTTATTTTAAGTACAAATTCAAAATTGAAATTGTGTCTGTGAATCTTACTCCCTTTCTCTCAAATACTTTTATGTTTATGCATACTTTATCGAATACTCGTGCTATGCAGCGCAACAGTACTTCACAAAAAAATTGGCTGCATTTGTACTATTGTATCCCTCGCACGACGACACTGCCAGAGCTGCCCCCTGAGAAAGCCCGCCACTCTGCCAGCACGTCCTCGCACAAGCACATTGGACGGTGTTCGGGCACCCTGTCCAAGGCTGCTCTAGTGGCCGCATTTCAAAGTGTTTAATCTTTCGTTCTCCAGGGAAGCGCTCCGCCCGAAATATCGAACCCGACACCTCCTAAACAGGAGGCAATTACGCTACCACTTGTGCTACAGACCCTCCAACCACATCTCAGTTGCTGGGCTCACGCGAGGCTGCGCCAATACCATGCGTCTCTGCGAGAGGAGAGAAACTGCAATTCAACAGCGGAGCCTTGCGCTGCAACCCAGTGGTTCCCTAATGCCATCACAGGACACTTGAGTCCACTGGAAAGCACATTTAAACTTCCTTTCCCGAGGGAAGCACCCCGTGGCTCCTCGATAATGCAGCAGCCGCACGTCTAGAATAGAACCTGGGCCCTCCTCACTTGATGCCGAGTGCGCTGCTCATTGAGCGGCTCCGCCCCAACGGAGAGCGACGCCGTATTTAATAAGTCGGTCGAAAAAAAGACTGTCTATTAGCATCCAAATTCCACTGGATGTTTCCAGCATCCAGGAACCATATTTTTTCACCTGTAAATTTTGCCTCTAATTATAATATACTCTCCACATCGCAAAGCTCAGATTATCCATGGCAGGAACTGGGATCACTTTTAATGCAGGCGAGGAGCTCATGAACTGATGTTGTAAGTACGGGCGGGGGTTAGGGAATCTTGCTGTTGGTGTTTCACTTCATGCACCATCACCCAGTCACTGAATTGCGCCAAAATCAAATCCAATGCGACTAAGTGAACCCATTATATAGACATTTATAAAATCCCAGATGGACAAAGTCTCATTTTTGGCTGCTCATGAATCCAGCAACACGACCAAATTTTGCGAAGAGTCAAAGAGATGATCGCAGAAGTCGACCGGTAATGAACGTTACAGAGTCAACGCATCACTCTCGATTTGGAGAAGTTCGTGCAGAGCTGCATTCGCCTTCCGCAAATATCTTCTTTTAAAGCCTCGGACTCGGCCATCTCGGGCTCCTTCCACCGACCTTTTGAGAGACAAGTAGAGGGCTTTAGAAAACCAGTCCGTCCTGTAGCCTAATTTGATATTCAAGGACATTCATCCTAGTAAATACTCGCCGTACTTTTGACTAAAAGCTTTCGCGATGTCAATTATGGAACGAGCCCTCATAGACACACCATTTTGATGGTATTCGTGCGACCAGCTGCGTCGAGCTAAGACCTGCCCACCACATGGTATTCGTACGCAGGAGGGCTCCACATTTGGCTGGCTCACGTCTGAAAGAGACCGCACACCAGGCCCCACATCACCGGAGTCACTTTAGGGCGGCCGTGAGACAAAACTGGTCCAGTCAAAAAGCCAACGTTGAGCAATGGCCTCAGACCGCCGCGAAGCACCTATAGATGCTGCTCATGCTGTGTGCGTCTGGCATACTCCTTAAAATTCCATCGTCTTCGAGCACAGAAACCCAAGAAATTTCTCAAGCAAATTTTTGAAACCAGAAATGGTAAGCTTCAAAAATTCAGAACAGGTAAAAATTGCAGTTTTAAATGTGTACTTTTTTGATGGACGTGCGTGTTTGTAGAAATGATAATTCTTCTGATTGGAAGACCACGACATTGACACGGAATTAAAATGATAAGGTCCAATTATTAGAAGGTTACCAATGTGTTAAAGTTATGGACTGTTCTTACATATCATAATACCACTGTCAAAAAGTTAAAAATAATTTTTCGGCCACTTGTTAAAATTCTCATTTTTGTTCCACAAAAATTAAGGACAGGCATTAATTTCTATTTTTAATTCATGTTCAGTCAAAAACAGGGTACTGGTACGTTGTGCTTGTTAAGCAACAATTTATTTCTGTATCAAGGAAAGTCCGTTCAAAGGAAGAAGCTTCCAGTTCCTCGTCCTCGTCCCTGCTGCACCCCACACAACGTGCGAGCGTCAGCAGTTTCTGTCTTTAGCTGTGCAAGACGAACTCTCGGGCTCTGGCTAGGGAGACTGCAGCTCTGATTCACTGCAGTCCAGGAATTACCTTCTGTTGAAATTACGAGTTAAAACTAGTATTTTTCATCAGGCGACGCGATAACTTTTCTTGGGAATACTTAACTCGCAAACATTCAGACTTTTGATGTTTTTAATTTCAAAATGGCGGCAATGATTCATTTCTCATCTCGTCAGCGAATTGCTGGTTGAACATCTCTGTTTAGACTCATTAAGAGATAAATTAGGCTACCGTTAAGAATTTGGCCTCATTAGTTTCAAGGAGCCGCGACTTCATGAAGTTCGCGACGCTCCGTGGCAGTGCACCGCGACGGCAGCAGGTGAGGCAACCTGCAGCAGCGGGGCTCAGTAATCGTCACCTGTTTACCACTGCGATAACGCGTTCCGTGCCAGATCCTGTTCAGTAAATTTCCAAAGGGTTTCTAATCTATGTACGTTACTACAGAGCGGCGTTAAAAAAAGCTTACTTGCGACCTTTAAAGTCAAAAAACTATCGAAGCATTGAAACTTCGCCGTTGAAATGTTTGCACAAATTCCTTTCTTAACGAAAATACGAAATGTTCATTTTCGTTTTGTTCGAGAATCACTTCCTCGAGAATTACAGCAATCGGTTTTTTCGACCTGGAATCACAGAACAATGGCGGATAAATTAGGAGCTTCAGCGGCATTGTTGGGGCGCAATTAAATGGCAGTGCGAGCATTGGAAATGGCCGGAACTGAGCCTTGAGCCGAGAACTCGAGTCCGGCGGCGAGGACTTGGGATTCCCGGGCGTAATGAGGTACATTTATTTCTCAAGAGAGACCTTAACGGTTTTCTCTGTGTTGTTTTTGCTGGCCATTGCTGCGCTGTTTTTGTTTGGTTCCTATTCCAAACGTTCAGAGTTTCTGCTTCACTGTTTTTGCCGGCAACGATGCGCTATCAAATCCGTGCTTCTTTTCCTTCCATCCGATTCTTTAAGAGACTAGTTTCCTTCGATCCGATTCTTTACGAGATTAGTTTCCTTCAATCCGATTCTTTAGGGGACTAGTTTCCTCCGATCCGATTCTTAAAGAGACTAATTTCCTTCGATCCGATTCTTTAAGAGACTAGTTTCCTTCGATCCGATTCTTTAGGAGACTAGTTTCCTTCGATCCCATTCTTTAGGAGACTAGTTACCTTTCCGTACCATTTTAAATTTCCCCGGAACAGGACTACTGCGCTCTCGCTCTAATTCTAGGTTGCGGTAGGTGTGGACTAGTGGAGCAAAACTTTCACCAAGAAAATTCATCATTTTACTGTAGCATTTGTGAGCGCAAACTTGAGACCGGAATGAATGGAGAATGAGGGAGGACTTGCGATGATCTGACGATGCAGTATTTATGTTATAATATTTCTGCACTTTCAATGATTATAGACGCTATTTCATATTATAAATGAATCATCTCTGATCCATGGTATTTTTGTTCCATGACCTCATTCAATCCGACCCTCTCATCCTAACGTAGCGAAGGCAGAGGAATGTCATCGGTAAGTCAGGCCTGCACTTCTTTCGGTGTCTGCAGATTCTCAGTCCTATCGAATGAAATTTTTTTAATATGAAATTTATTTCTATCAACTGTATCAAAAGTGCATTCGAAAATAGCAAATTCAAGAACCGAATGTGATATTCAGAGCGACACACAACACTGGTCAAAAGTAAGGAGGCAGTTATGAAGGAAAAACTGCTTGAGTTGAACAAGTGAGGCAATAAACAATTAAACGGTATGTTGGTAATTTTTATTTCACAAGAGACCGAGCTCAAATATGTCTTAAACTATGGACCAGTTAATTGTAGCACTCTGAATTTCCAATATTGTTTGCGAAAATTCATAGTTAAATCTCAGGCGCATTAGCCGTAGAGTTTCGCAGCAGGAAACGCATTCCTATTCGATGAAATTGATAATTTTACACGCAACTTGAAACACAAAAACTGGTCGAAACTGTATGACATGTTCATGATACGAAGTAAAAATTAACATCATATCCTTGAAATTCAACGTGTACATGCTCGTTTATTTTTTAAGCCGATTAGTTTTTGAATCATAGCTTCTCGCCGTCGATGCGTGTCTCTGTGCGTCACCTTTCCAGGCCAATGCAGGTCAATGCAGGCCAATGCAGGCCAATGCAGGCCAATGCAGGCTTACAGACCTCATGTCAATGCAGGGAAAGATGATTGCAATTTTGCACTCTGTTTGCTAGACGGTCGTGCACCATCAGCTGCGCCTCACTCGGTGAAGATCCAAGTGCCGCTACGGTATTAAAATCTGACAATTCGAGCGATATTTACTGCACGTTGCGACTCGTTCAACTGGGACAAACTGCTTATATTCAAGGGTAAAATGTTCAGAATTATTGCAGTTTTGAACTAAACGAACCCATGTACTTTCCTAAATGTTATCGGAACCGAAGCTTGTCCGACTGGTCTGGAGGTAGACCAGTCCTCACCTCCAGACCAGTCCCCAGTTCTCACCTCCAGACCAGTCCCCAGTCCTCACCTCCACACCAGTCCCCAGTTCTCACCTCCAGACCAGTCACCAGTTTTCACCACAGTTAAATTAGGAATCGTGCGGACCTCTGCAATTACTCAATCAAAGTTTGAAAGTAACAGGTCGATGAGACGCTTTTGACCTAAAGTTATGGGAAGGTCTTTTAATTCATCACCTCAAAATCATACTGAATAGCCTCGATCCTTTCTTTAATCGGTAAATACATTGAGCATAAGTTATCTGTATTTTTATTCTTTTTTGTGTTGTATTATTTAAACTCTTTTATTTTATTCATCGCTATTGACGTGAGCATCTGATTTCCACCTTGTAACTGCACCACGGCGTGTCTCCTTTCCTGCACTTCCTGCCAAGTTTTACTTAAGCGCTCTAGGGAATGAATTCTATGTCTAAACTAGTACAATTCCATCCGTTTTAGTCCTGTTTTTTCGATTGAAATAAGATTCCCTGGCATTAATTCGTTTCGTAAATGTTACCGATGTACTAAATTGACTGTTACCTCTTACTAAATTAAATTCCTAAAAAAATTTGAGATGGAAGTCGGCGAATGATCTCAGTTGAATAAAAACTAGAGCTTTTCATATTTTATTCCCAGATGACAAACGCTTAAAGTTCATTTGAAAACAAAAATTAACAGGATGGGATTTCTGACATGAACTAGGGAGAAAGTGTTCGCGTTTTTAAATATGCCTTATCAATTGAGGAAGATGGTATTTCTTAAAACCTACAGTGAACTAATAATTAAGAAATTAGAACTAACTTACGAAAAGAGGAGGTTCAAGGGAACGATACACCGCACCATTAAAAAATATCATGAAAAGAAATTAAACCTGCGATCAATCTAACTAAACGGTTCCATTTCAGTTCTGGAATTTTTCCGGACAATGGGTTTCAGATCGCAATTTGCAGGGCATATTTGTTCGGTCCTTGAGAGGAGATCAGAGTAAAAATAATCCAACTCCTTTTGAGGGTCCCGAAATTCAGTGCCTGGGAATACCCTTGGAAAAATCGAGGAATTGGTTTAGAGGTGAGCCCACGAGACAAGTTTTGGGTGCGCGCTCACAATTTTGCGGTGGCGAATGCAATGCCTGCGATGGCGAGATCTCAAGGATGATTTCTCAGAGGGATTCGCCTCGCAATTTTATTCACCGAACTGGCATGTGCGAGAGAAGGAACAAGCTCCTGTGTTTAGACGCGAGGCATCGGAGGCTGCGAACAGCGTCTGATCAGAACCTGCTGGCAGACGACGGCGGGCTAGCGCAGCCTCCTGCTGCTGCACACGCGCTCAGAACTGCTGCTCTCAGCATCTCGTGTAGGGAAACATAAGAAAGAAAATATTCCTCGCATAGATTTTATTTGCCTGAAATATGACCGGGAAACCAATTCTAATCGAGGCTGCGTGCTTAGTTTACTCGGATTATCAAAGTATGCTTGAATAAAATGCATGTTTTTTCAAGAAAGTTTGAACTTATCAACATATATTTGAGAACGCATGCAAACTATTAAGAAATATTCACGTTTTCCACATCAGCAAAAACGTCAATTTTAAGAATCACACTCAAAATGGCAATGTTTGAGCAGTTACCCAGAAAGTTCAACATATTATTTGAATGGAAGTAAATTTTCTGCAATGTTATCTTTTATCGCGGAGACGTAAAGTTTCTATCCCCCAATAGAAAAATCCCCTGAATCAAAGCTACGTCACAGAAGATTACGCGTCGAAGTTACAGTCCCTACGATTTGCCCCCATCTTGGGCTAGGTAACTGTAATTATTCGTAGGAAATGCAATCCACGGGTTAGCATTTACGAGAAGCTTGGCACAAAGAAGCGTCAAAACAACATTTGCATGTGAAGCAGTTGTACCACCCTCGGTTCAGCATGGTCTTTCCAGTCATATTTTCCGTTAAGAAAACCTGCTGGAGTGTGCGTGCTGAGGCTGTTCGGGAGCACATAAATCTACGGAGTTCCCAAGTAACATTTCGCAAAGCTGCTCTGAGGGTGCATTTTATGAGGAGCCCAACTGCCCTCATCACGCGAGCTTCTTGCAGCTCCAGCTGCGCCTAGAGAATTATCTCCTCCTTTAACTATTCAAGGAGAAATAAGATAGGAAGCGTACTCCTTTTGCCGGCTGTTCGAGTAGCAATGTGAGGGGTAATGCGATATGATGATAACGACCTTAAGCCTTTTTCCGAGTATTTATGTTTTCTTTTCTTAGAACATGCGCATAATATTTT
The DNA here is from genome assembly GCA_014899125.1 of Orchestia grillus. Taxonomy (NCBI): domain Eukaryota; kingdom Metazoa; phylum Arthropoda; class Malacostraca; order Amphipoda; family Talitridae; genus Orchestia; species Orchestia grillus. Next base: position 8,258 of record VOMN01079208.1, read on the forward strand.
CCCGTTTTTATCAGAGGTAATGCAGGCGGCTTGAATAAGACCTCATCTATTACTAAGGGAAGTGAATTACACTCATGAAGACTCTTTTAACTGCTGTATTACCAGTGGTTTATGCTCGTGTGCATCATTAGAAGTGGCGGCATTGAAGTTGTGGCTCCGACACCTCTATCTTTGAATTAGGAAAGCATAATTAAATATTTGCCTTCCAATTCAGGAAAGGAAAGAACCAAAAAACAGCACAAATTCGTGTAACTTTTTGCGACACATAGCAAATTTTCTATAGGCCTAAATATAATTTAGCGCTAGCGTTGTTTATCCTGCCTTGAATTGAACTCAGCGATTACAGCCCTCCAGGTGCTTGCAGACTGAGTGGCTGCGCCATTCCTGGAGACCTTGCATATTTCTGAACAAAAATTAACTCATTCAAAGGGGCGGGACTCGACACAGATCTTTCAAAAACCAGGTCTAATTAGCAGAGCACCCATGTTTAATTTCGAAAGGTGCAAGCGGCGCCTGCGATGTGCAAACTGTGTAAGTCGCAAACTGCAGCCAAAACTGTGAGTAGAATTGCAGGCGGTTTCAAAATTTTCAGAATTGGTGAGTCACTCCATTGCTCGGGATGAGTTGAAATTGCAACTACATAATGTATCTGTAGATAATCGTTCAAACTGTTCTGCAGTCGTTGTGTTGCTCGTCCGCACTCAGTTGCTGGTGATGACTTGGTGCCTCTGTTGCAAGTTTTTTAGTTTATGTAGTATTTCTAAAATACTTTGTGAAGATGAAGTTTTCCGCAATTTTATAATAAAATCCGCAATAGTTAAAAAACTCTAAGACGAGTTTGACAAGTACGAGTAAATAGATTCATTTTTCGAAGCTCTTCGTTGATGAAATATTACCGGACAACTCAAAAAATAGGTACAGTTATAATGTACAAATTTACTCTTTTTTGAGTCCTCGTCCACCAGGCCGTCCGCTGCTGAGGAAATGGCTGAATTCCAGAGCTTGCGGGCGCAGGTGTGTCCCCATCGCAGCAGTCGGGACTGCACCTTATCTGGTGCTGCAGCACCTCCCCAGCACCTGCTCAGCACTCCCCCAGCACCTCCCCAGTACTTCCCCAGCATCTCCCCAGCACTTCCTAAGCACTACGTCAGCACTATTCAGAACCTCTCCAGCATCTCCCTAGTACTTCCTCAGCATCTCCCCAGCACCACGTCAGCACCACGTCAGCACCATTCAGAACCTCTCCAGCCTCTCCCCAGCTCCTCCCCAGCACTACGCAGCACCGTTCAGAACATCTCCAGCATCTTCCCAGTACCTCCCCAGCATCTCCCCAGCACCACGTCAGCACCGTTGAGCACCTCCCCGGCGGCCTGCCCAAAAAGACCCTGTAAATACCGGAGCCTAATGGCCAGATCAACAAACCGCCCGAGCTCCAGACGCAAAACTCAGACTTTTCAGTTCTTTGAAGGTCCCTAAAGCGGCTGAAGAAAGCGATTCTTCTTGCGCTTCCCCCTGAGGAGCGCTGGTGGCCCGGGATTGCAGAGTTTACTCAGCGAGATTGTGAAAGACGTCTGTTTTTCCTGGGTCTTTGCATGGCGTCGTGGCAATAATTGTTTCTAGTAAGTAGCTCTGAGCTCTCAAGGCTCTCATGACGGAAGTTCTCTTCAGTAATGAGCTTACAACGAACTTCATTGCAGCGAAGAGCGAGCTGCTGGCGCGAGTGTGATGCAAGCGCCGGCAAAACACCTCTGAATATTACTGTTTACTGGCAACTTGCGTTAAAGTACGTAGCGTTTACAAAAATGCTGAAATTTTATATCCTCAGAAAAATTATTTTTGCAGTTTACAACTTGTGCTCGGCAGAATTTCGAAACCGAGCTCAAACTGTAATAGAGTGGTCTTAAAGATAGCCAATTTCGCAGTAGCTTTTGGATGATTCCTACACGTTGACGTTATTAGCTGGCTATTTCTTTTGATACTCTTGGATTACTCAATGAACTTTAAAAATGCTTCAAATATTTTTAATCCAGCTCCCTTTTAGTTCGAAGTATCCTAATGACCGTTATGCAAGTGGGGTAATGCCTCATCCATAGCTGCGTGGCACCCATCACCCATGTGGGTAATGCCCCATCCATAGCTGCGTGGCACCCATCACCCATGTGGGTAATGCCCCATCCATAGCTGTGTGGTGCCCATCACCCACGCGGCGCCCACGTCATCCTGTAGGAGCGCCACCACAATGCGGGCGCTCTACACATGCCGAGGACAGTCAGGCGTCCAGTCAACTGGGCGGCGTGAAGAAGTTGCTTCTCTGCGTGCATTTCTCGAAATTGTTTTTTATTTCTCGGGTGATGAGGGCATAAAATTTCAACGGAACTTTCACGAATGCAGGAAAAACTTTTCCTACACTAGTTTCCAAGATTTTATGAAGAACGGCACTGAAGTAGAAGGCAATTACCACGCAAATGATGTTGCGATACAAATTTTCAGCGCGCGGAAAAAAGTAGGAGAGAAGAATTTTTTTCGCGACTTTTCAAAACTTCAAAAGCTATTCGAAGTGTGCAGGTTCTACTAATGAGGAGAAATAGTTCATTAGCAAAATGGTTACGTGAGATTTAGCCTCTGCACCGCAGTCAGATCAGCCCACACTCTTATTGCGCTCTTAAAATAAGCAGAAAATGAGAAGCTTGCTCAAGTCGATATCGCACCCACACCTGCTGGGACATGAGATGCCGCCACTGACTACTGACCTCTGCCCTGAATGTACTGCTGCGTACAGCTGCTTACTGCTGCTTACTGCTGCGTACAGCTGCTTACTGCTGCGTAC
>VOMN01079209.1:0-23340 GCA_014899125.1 Orchestia grillus
ATACATAAATATCAACTCAGGTTGACATGCAGTGTTTCAAGTTTATGCTAAAAAACACATTCTCTTTATGCTGTAAATGCTGCAGACGTACGAGGTGTGTAAAATTAGTGATGAGACTGATGTTTCTTAACTCTGTTATTATTCAGTTGATATTGTAAATACTCTTTGTCTATTCCAAAGTCAGTAGTTGCCTTGGGAAGCCAGACAGGTTTTCCAATCGTCATAGCATTGCTGGTACTAAGTGAGATAACCTTCAGCTTGTCGGTTACAGCTTTTCAAAATTCTCCCTAATTCCTAACGTTGTGACTTGTAGTAAATCTACTATCTTGGGAAAGTAAAGAAAGTCACGAGGACACAAATCTGGCCAATAAAGCGACCTAGAAACCTAAGGAATAGTTTTTCTTGCCAAAAACTCGATAATTGAAATCATTGTGTCGAGGGGCATCATCATGCGAAATGTTTTTGGGAACTATTTTCGTACTGTGTTTTCTCATTTTTTTCTCATTTATTGATCAAAATATGAAGAACGGTTGAATGAGCTAAATTCAACTCTTCTCTGGTCATTCTGACTGACAATCGCGGATCAGGATGCCCAAAAAAGTGGGTGTTTTTGATATTTTTATCATTTCCTGCTGTTGAACTGGGCCTTTGATGGAACGCTGTCTCTATTGGCTCTGGAAATTTATTTGAAGTTCCGGTTGCACTGTGTACGAGCTGGAAACAAACTTTAATAGCACAACTTCGTCCGAAATAACTCGCTCATTTCCAAAACGCAGGAAAAACTGGTTTACCAAGCCAATCACCATAGACTACTTATTGACTCTACCGAGTTCAAACTCGTACGAATGACATCAGCTATTGAAGATGACAATTATGATGTTATCAAATTCCTAGTTTTACTACCAAAGCCATCACATGCCGATGATAATTCACATGTGTTGCCATGTCTTACCTCGGCTACCAGTCTCGTTATTTTATTAACATACGTCTTACCTAGCATGTACAGGATATCCCAGACATGGCTGACCCTTTTAATTAGGTTACCATGTTTTCATAGGATGCCATTGAACTTACTCTTATTATCCTATTTACTCATCAACGCAAGGGTGAGTTACTTCTGGGCCACCCTGCACTTCTATTTATTTTATTTCCCATTCACACTGATTTGGAGAAACGATATTTTGAAAAATATCGAAAATTCATTAGTATCTTATCTGAAATTATCGTTCAATTCATAATGTACGACAACATCCTTGATTTCGGTAATAAGAGTAATTATACTCATTTTTGTTAATAATCAGGATGTTGAAGTTATTCAAAATGTTTGTTTCATTTTATTCCTAATTTTAAGATATTCCTCCTAAAAAGATATAGGATAGGCAATAGGATTAGGCTAGTTAATTTTGTTGTAAACTATGTTACCACCATTACAACTACTGCTAGTTAATTTTGTTAGCATGTGATATGGGGACTGGCGACCCCAGAGTAGCAATGCTAGGGTACTTCGGCTACATATAGGCTTTCGGGGACTTCTATCTTTCGTGCCCACTTTACTCCCTTAAATTTTCGCACGTTCTTAACTATCTCATCTGTGTCCTGTTTTCCTCTTCATTCATAACTTACGGTTTTTATGCGCAGGGGATCCTGTGTTGGAACACACCTATATAAGGGAATCTATACAAGGTGTGTTGGAACACACCTTGTATAGATTCCCCGTTCTTTAGAATTCCTACTAAATGGTCCCATCTCTTTGCTCATGTAAGGTCACATTCATTGTGGCTAAGGAACTTTTAACAAATTATCTAAGAATAATTTTGAGATATTTATGAGTTTGGTAAATGGACATATGATTGTGATATTTACTATTTAGAATTTCAAAAATCCAAAAATATTACCGAATGCCTCGTACGTATGCCTGTTTCGTTTTGATGACAACCCATTTCAGGACTCAGGGGTGTTGTGTTGTCATCTAAATGACGTATCGCGACCTTTGATGTGTTGCTCACTATCTGAAGTAAATGTAATGAATTTCGTTATTGCTCTTAGAAGTGATGGCATTTTTGTGCCTAATTATGCCGAGGCTGAAGGTAGATATCTCAAGTTTTGAGGGAGAGAAATTATGTTGAAAGCATCTGTTTGTTTTCGTCAACAATCCCAGGAATCTGTCAGTATGCCATCACAAAACAAATGGCAATGACTCGGTGGGTTATCATCAGATAGTTCCGGGTATATTGTGGTTGTTTAAACTTTCAACTGCCGGTGAAGGATGCAGTTGAAACTCCTGGGCAATAAAGGCTACCTATCACAGTCTCAAGTCCTGGATGGAAACCGTGTAGAACTTACTTCTACCTTCAAGATCGGTAACAGTGAACAAATTTGTTACTCATCCAACTTTCAATTTTTGTCGTTTTTAATTGAGTAAGGATTCATACTCGCAATATCGTTTTCCTCGTCTCGCTCTCTCATATTACTAAGAGATATTTTGGCCGCTTTCTTTGTTTCGATCTATGTCGTTAATCTACTTGTGGCCTTATTGTATTTTTTTCGAAGCACTCGTGGTAAATCGTGTACCGTTCTAAACGAATTTTAAGAACAGGACGCTAAAACTTTACGATGGCATGCTATAAATTCACTTGAATCTCTTCACCTTGTTTTACTGTGGTGATCGTCGTAGTTGAACGGAAACTGTGATGAAATTCTGATTATAATGCACTGTACCCCAGGACTGTTTGGCAACACATTTGAGCAACTCTGCCAGGGCTAAGAAAATAGTACCAGTGGTAGTGCCGACCCCAGTTCCCGACAGTCAAAGCCATGATGTGGTCGGGGCGTCGGACGGGTCTCTCGTCAGGACGAATCTTAGACGCGTCCATCCGATGGGCGCTATTCTCTTCCGGCCCATCTGCCTTACTAGGCCCGATGCTTACATGGAACAAGTGAGTTCTGGTACATGTTGTACGGTGGCTGACTGCAATGTTGTACCCGTGTTAACACTTTGACTGCGATTCTCCACGCAGGAAATACTTCATGTCACCAAAATTTCCGCTGTGAGTTTAAATTGCAGGATTTTGCTCTCACAAATTTGGTTATCCTATTCATTTTCTCCTTAATCTAAACTAGCTTATTTGAGTCATGAACACAAATTTTATGAAAACATAAAAATTTGTATTCATATATGTTAGTGCTTTCGTTGATAGGTGCGATGATCGCGTGTACCATAATATGGCGCACGTCACAGTCAAAGTGTTAAACGGTGTGTTGAAACGTGTTCTTCTTTAAAATATGTCTTACCGTTATTATTGAATTTTTCATGAATTTCATCGTAAGCTCAACACAACGGTCGTGGTTAAGGCTTTATTTTAGAGATTTTATGAAAATAAGTTTTTTTCGTTCAACGTGTATTCTAGAAACAAACTAGCAGAAAAATTAACATCAGGTAATGAATACGTTTTTTCAAGGGATGTTTACGAAACGTAACACGTTGGCTGCGATGATATTATTTTCCTAGGGCAAAACGACCCACCGGTGGGTCGTATCGCATTCAATGTGTTAATGTGTGTATCGCATTCTCGATTTTGCAGCTTTAGTACAAAACGAAAAATCATCATTATTATTAGTTTGCAATGCGGGAAACTTTTCGTATATATGTGCATTATGTGTTGAAGCAAGGAAATAATATACGGTATTAAAGTTGAATTATACTGAATTGATTTTTTTCCGGGAAGAAAATGTTGGGATATATGCAGTAGTTGGCAATTGCTGTAGTTTATTATAGTATATTTTCTGTTTTATAGTTCACATTGAACAATGAAGTAATTATGTACAATAAAATCTTTGTTGTATCTCCTTAATGCAAGCGGGTCTAAGAAGTATTTAATATTATTTAATGAAAAAATATAACGCATCACTTGTACTATCATTGTTAAATGATCACGAATTGTGAAAGCATGAATTAACTATCATAGTTTCAGCACATGCTTGTCAAATTTATTAATCGGGAGTTGGCAAGATTATGTTATTACATTTCGCGTTGTTCGTCCACCCCGAGGGCATAGGCTAGGCAATAGGGTTAGGTTAGTTGGGTTTGTCTATCCTATGCTATGGGGGCTACCTCAGCTATTGGTAGGCCTTAGGGACTTCTATCATTCGTGCCCACTTCAGTTTTTTAAATTTCAACCATTCAAACCTAACTCTTCTCTTTCCTTATGTCATTTCTTACTTTTTGTTTTAAAATTGCTTTTTTACAGGCAGTGAATCCTATGTAGGTAGCATCTTATGCATAGATTCTCAGTTTTCTGTGGTGTATGCTAAATGTTCCCTTGATTTCGCCCTTTTTGAGTCATATTTCATGTGTGTACGATGCTTCTAACTAACTAATGATCTAATCTTCACGTTGTATGGGTGACACTGAGTGTAGCGTGATTGGATGATTCTGGAGAGATGATGTGGACAATTTTTTTTCATTCCTGTAATGTGTGAAAGTTAAAAGGTGAAAACAAATTAATTTTCGCAGTTGCTAAAGTCTTTTAATTGTCTGTACGACTCCGTTCATTTTGGTGCAGGATTATTTCCGTAAGAGTAAGCTCCGACTTCGACTTGAGGCATTCCGGCCCATAGCATCACGCTACTGTACAAATACATTAAATTTATTCATCCAGTGGTGCTCTCAGATTTTCCTTTTTTGCACGATTCCGATCGTGGACATGATGCACTCTCCAGTCTCATCTCGTACCTCAGAGGATACAATTATCTCGAGTTGCTTCGCAGGTCTCGCGGTGCATCAGCGTGAACGAGCAGCAGCATGTGCGAGACGAGCGTCAACTGCAGGTCGAGACACGCCGTCTCTTACAAGAGAAACAAATCCGCCAGTCGCAGGAGCGCGCCGTGGCGGAGGCGCTCAAGCTTTTCCGGTCTGCACTCCCTGCCGGCACTCTTCTCAAGGTGAGACTAGTTTTAGTATTGGTATTTAATATTTGTTAGCTGCTGCTGATTGGAGTATTTTTTCGCCTTTTTATTCTGAGGGGCTAATACTGCATTAATTAGTCAACATTTATAATTATTTTGGCGATGAACACTTCTTTCTACAAGTGTGATACGAGGAATAATTTTTCCTCCTTAACTTGTTAATTGAAGTTTTTTTTAATAATTACGGGACAAGAGTGACTCTAGTTGTATTTAGTTATAATGTACATTTTAGAGCTGTTTGTGTTTTTAACATGCACAGGTCACATTCTTGTACTCAGAATTCATTTCCTCAAATTCGAAAAGCACTTGATGCAAACGAAAGCATGCGAAAGAAATTATTTCACATTCTCTGATACCAAAAAATCTGGTAACTCTTCGCTTCGTATACCCGTGTTCCATTGAGCCTGTGATAATATCGAGTCAAACGGGAGCAATGCCTTGCACTCAAAAGTTCTGGCTTCGTTACCGCGCGGGTTCCTCGTTGCAGTTCGCTCATTAGGGCATCATCGTAGATTTTCAGCATTTCACTAAAACAAATAAAAATCGAAAGCAGTGTCACTCAGTGCTTACCAACGCACAAGTACGAGCCTAAACACGTTCTGAAGGATCTTAATTTCCTTAAATCTATGCTGTTTTGAGAATGCAACAAAGAAACAGATTTTTGAAATTATATTGTTGTAGGCCAAGATTCTAGCTTCGTCTCTAATGGGTTAATTCAGTCATGCGAGACTTAACTTCGATGGTCTGCTGTAATTTCGGCTATTGATGAACATCTTTATTTCAATTATTGCTAAATGAAATTGAATAGTCTTGCACGGGTAATTAAAGTCAATACTAATTTTAAATCCCTCACGTGGCATAGGAAAGGCATTGGGATTGGATAAGCAAGGTTTGTCTATCCTATGCTATAGGGACTATCGTCCTCTGGGGAACACTATTACTCGTAAGTTTCCTCAGCTTTAGCTAGGAAACTTGAACACTCGTTATTCTATATTAGCATAAGTTTGATGTCGTAAAAATGGATGTCTGTAGTGGCGTTGTGTACCCCTTCTGGCTTGAAGCGACTCTGCAACCTCAACAGCGCCTTCTGGCCGAGTTGATGGTAATCGACGCTAGGGAGCTCTGATCATTTTGTTATTCATACGCTGGTATTAATTGTGGACCTCTCTAAATACTTACAAGAGTTATTGCTCAATTCATTATTTATATTTATTATTAATATGTAATCCAGATGATCCTTCCTTTTTCATTGATTATTATTCACCTAGTGTTGTGCACAGCAGTTTTACTTTGCATTTATTTTTGTACGTAAAATATATTCTTCAATAACAGATTTGTTTTGGGTACAACAAATACACGTGTTCTATTACTAGCTCAGGTATCTCGACCGTTATCACCTTAACTCTTATCAACTGCTACCTTCAGGCACGCATTCTACTCTTCTAAGACAAATGTCTCGCATGCAGATAACCAAAAGTTGCCGTCGGCAGAAACAAATCTAAACCATGAACGTTTTAGCAGCGCTTTTAACTTTCTTTTAAAATATGAATGCGCTGGCAGTCGTGAATTTTTAATACATTATGTTTAATTGACCACGTGTAAATATTAAGTAGGCGTTTGTAGAGCTGATATAGGAAACAATGACTGAATTTAAAAAAAAAATACTCGGTAGTATCCCATTACATAGCGACTCCAACCAAATGTTTGACTGAGAAAGAACTGATTAACCAGTCGATTTTTCCACATGAACATGTACAGTTAAGGTTTAGTTAACCAAATATGGTTGCGCAATATTGGGTCTAGGACACTCTAATTTGATTTTTTTTTCTATTCCAGATAGAAAATGGCCTGTCCATCGCACCAACTCGTGAGACAGATTTAGCCCTGCCAGGCGATCCTCGCATCAGAGAGCGACTAAGGAATCTCCCTCCAGGGAGCCTAGACTCCCACGCGCCTTCCCGACAAACCGTGGACTTGATTGACTGCAAGGAGGTGTCTATCGGCACGTCGTTTCACTTTCACATTCAAGACAGTACGTCTTTCTAACAACTTTCTTTTTCTTTCAGCAAATTTGGTATCTGATGTTGAAAGTGTGAAACTCTTGACGACTGATAATGAACGATAATTAAGGAAAGCAGCTTATGTAGTTTTAATGGGTACATTGAATGTCGTTATGGGCGTTTGTATTTTAATGTAATGTATGGTATTCAAGATGGAAATATGGCAGAATTCTAATCAGGATATCCAAATGGCCCTGTGCCGAGACCGGCTATACCAAGTAGTAATATTCATCATAAGTATAAATTTTTGGGAGCACGAACAGTGCATAAAATGGGATATGAAGTAAAACTTGACATTGGTAAATCTCAATATAATTTCGATAGAAAATACATATTCTTTCACGGCAACAATTTCGTCAGTGCATGCACTAGTTCTTCGATACCCAAGGGACTAATGGAAGGACTGAAATAAAGTGACCGTAGGTACAAGATGACCGAAGCGTCGTGAGCGCGGCATAGGAGGGAAGTGAAGAAGAGACCTGAGCACGCCGCTTGCGGACGGACGATACAAACCGAACTATTAGAAGAATAAATATTAGCTTGGAGCTGCACCACGAAACTAACCTTGAAGGGGTACACATATGCGCAAATTAATGATGCAAACAAGATACATTCTAACAAGTCTTCGCATACCGAGACATAATAGCTGCTCGCGGCCTTTTCTTCATACTCTACGTCAAAATTAGGATACCTGAAGCAACAATATATGCATCACCTCTCGTCTCTAAAATACCTACTTCGGAAGCATTTTGGGCGAACGTGTGAATTATTAATTCTGTGAACCTTGTATGATTAATATTAAAGAATATAATGTTAATTTTGTGTCTTTGATACATCAAACGATATGAACAAGGTTTTGTTGATTAACCAACAAGAAATGTATAGTAATCGTAATATATGCATGACTTTACGTGGCCTTTAGTGTCAACCGAGCTGTATGTTCATTGCACTATTTGAGTTGCAACCAGCCTCAATGAAAGCAGCACGAGTGGGTGACCGAATTGAAATCCATGCTACTATGAATTAAAGGAGTTTACATGTACACGTTGGCTTTAAAAAATCTACATATTATTCGAAACCTAAGCTGTGACCCTTCCGTTGCTGCAAAGTTAGTTTTTAATTTGAAATATTTATTTTATGTAAACGCATAACCCTACGGACAACTCTATATTTCAAGAGCCCAAGCGTTAAATAAACAAATGATATATCGGAAGAAAATAGCACTGATGGAAAACAGCATGTTGGCGCACTCTCTAAAAACTAAAACAATGGCTTGGAAATGTTGACCTGTTGAAAAATTTTACTAAGTTAGCGGTACTGCAGTCCCCACAGTATACCATCAGAGGTCAAAGTCGTTTTATCTCATAACGTAACTGGTACCCTGCATACATACTTCAAAGGTAACATCATCAGTCATAAATTCCACAGAAATTCTAAAAGCCAAGAAAAAATAAACCTGAAAGATATTTTTTAAATCGCTTATTGGAAGTCCAACTGATTGTACTCAAACTGAAGTTATTGTAGACGTCTGCCAGCTGTCAGTCTCATGCAGTATTAAAACCGTAAATGGCGACGAGAATGTCGCTCGAAGCGTACATATCTATGCTGTACAGAGATCACATAACAATGGTTAAGTTTACCCTACGAATTGAAAAACTAAACGCATCAACGGCAGTAAATTTTGATCCAGCGACATAAGGGAGGTATGAGGCAAATAGGGTGCAATGCATACTATGAGACAATGCTTATTGAAAGCGCAAATTGACTGCCTCATGCCGATGAGTTTTAAAATTGAGAAGGTCACAATAGTAATAATATGAATCGGAAAATACTGCAAAATTCGAATGCTACACATGGTTACGCTGCAGCTAATAACGCACCAATTTTAAAACTATCAACCGCTTGACAACAAAAATGAGAAGTAGCTAAAATGTTGGTAGCAAGTTAAACGTTTCGTTCCTACATAGCCCTTGAAAAGCTCTTCTTAAAGGAAGCGCAAAGGTAAATCACGTCTCATTCACTTCCAGGAAATGTTCCCACCTTCACTTAACCCTCTGCCTCCTAAAACTTGGATACTGTCAGAACAGAAATTTTGAGAAAAAAATTATGTATACCCTAACATTTATCTAGGATTACCCTAGAGTGTTATTAAACTCATTCTCTGCTTATACAAAGGCTAGTTCATGTTCAGTACTAAAATTTGACGCTACCTGGTGAGATTTTTGAACAGGGAACAAGTTCCGATGCCAAGAGAAAAAGCTCTTATTCGATATTTGATAATTAAAACCTTAATAAACGGGAAATCCTAGTAGAAATGATTTAAGAGTTACGAAAAAGTGGTGTTCAATGATTTTCATATAATTAAATCCTACTTCACAAATGAAACATGACCCGAAATTTTTCTAATTAATCCAACTTCTTACCCTAGCAGTTGAAATACTGAAACTGTTACGTATTACCCTAAAGTGAAAGAAATGAGCAGCTTGGTCGTGAGGTTACCGTCAGAAGACAACGGGTTACAGCACTGATTCAAAAATACTCGCTATCAGAATTTTGTACGATGGTTAAAAAAGCACTTTTTCATAAGTGACGTGGGAAGTTTACCGTTTCGATTATTTCCATTAAAGTATTTCAGGTTACGGCAAGCCGTCTTAAAAAGATTAAGAATAAGGAGAGGGACGTCTGCACTAAAGCGTTAGCGTGAAAGTTAATTTGTGCAAAAGCATGAAATAGGAAAACTACACAATGCAACGATACTGTACGCAAATGTTCACAGTAAACTTTGTAGGAAAGGTTATTTCTATCGCTGAGTAACTTCTTTCCCATATATACCATGTCTTATGCAAAAAATTATTAATATAATTCATCTATGGAAAAATTATACAGTATGAAGCAAGCACCAATACAACTACCGCAGCGACAGCTGGGGAAAGTTTTAAACGTAAAGATATCAAAATACGTTCAACTTTGGTTATTAGCAATTTAAGAAGCAAAGGTTCAAGTCCTAGTTCTGACAAAATCAAGTATTCTATCATTGACATTTAAACATTATTCATATTATCATGATTTCTAATGAACAATTCTAGAGAGACATTTTATAAACATTTATTGTCCACTTAAGCGCCCAGATACACCGTGGTCAAGAGCATATAAGTTTCCTCACTTCCACTAATTAATTGTACTTGTGCAGCTTAACTTATTTCATTCGAAAAAAATATTAGAGATACTTATTGTAAAAGAATATTGATACCTCGGAAAGGGTTTAGTTACACAAAGCTACATCACTGTGGGAGAGGAGCCCTATTGATGCGTGACTGCACTCTGTTGCAGGCAAACACCGGAGTTTCCTTCGAAGTATGATTTTATTTCTGGCGAAGGTTAGTCACCCAACAAAGTTATACCAACGACTCTTTCTATCAGACCTTGCGACCTCTGTGTCTAGTAAACGAAATAAAATTGAAGTGCTGGCTAGAAGACTCATGGACGAGTCTGCAGTACTTTGATAAAATGAGTATACACAGTATAGAAGAAAGCTTCATGATTCATATGCGTTTCAGAAGTTGATGTATAGTCTTTTCTACTATAGAACAACGAGAAACAAGAGAGCGAACAACGGATTGTCGGTAGTCTACTTCCCCCACTAAATCAAGCAATATGTACTGTGGGGGTTTTACTCTGTAAAACAAGACTTTAAATATTTGAGCAGTAAATACAGACAACTTCAAAACCTCCATCCTCTGGGATATGCTAATAGTGCTAGTAGTAAAGCTAGAAGCACTTCAGGGACACAGACTATCTTGTGCCGAAAGAGAAGGGACCATTAAGTATGGACTTAGGAGAACAGGGAATCCATGCACAAGGTGTGTTCCCACAAGATTCCCAGCGTATAGAAACAGCAAGTTAAGAAAGAACAGGAAGAAAAGATAAAGAACCAACAGTAAAGACGGCATGAAATTGGAAAGAAGCCAAGTGGGCACAAAAGAGAGAAGTCCAGAAGGCCTTTCTATAGCTAAGGTAACCTAACAGTCCTCCACTGGGGATGCCAGTCCTCGTAGCATAGGACAGATAAACCTATCTACCCTAACCCTATTGCCTTTGGCCTACTTAGCGCCCCTTGAGGGGTGATACGCTAACTCTGAGAACCATAACTTCCTGGTAATACATACACGGCATCCCTAACACAAACATGACACGCTAGCACGCATTCTCAAGTTACAGCTTAGCGTATAACTTCGTGATCACAGTAAATCACACTTGTAGTGCCGAGCTCATTCTGACGGAGTATTGCATGTGTTTTATTACGACAAGGACTTCCAACTGCAGCTCTAACTAAAGCTCCAAGGTACGTAGTGCTTAAATGCATCTCTGGAAGAAATGAGCTACTTCTCCGATACAACTTCGAGCGTGATGAACCTTAAATGATTTTTCAATTCATTTGCAATTCACTCAAGCGCTTGGCATCAGGTATTACTTAACAGCCGAAAGCGGAACAAAACTGCAGCCGGAACTGAACGTGAAGATAGATTAGAAATTAAAACATGTATGTCAGTGCCTATTACACAATGTCAAGGTGAAGCTTTTCCTGAAGGACAAATCTGGGGAAAATATGAACACTAAAAATTGAAGATTTAAAGTGCACCAATATATATACCTATTCAATTTTACAGCTACACAGTTTTAAAAGAAAATTCGCAGTCCATCAATAAGGAAACGCTTGTGTCGAATACAATTCTTGTGTCGACATGAGTATAATCCTTATCTCGTGATTCCAAAGTTGAGGGAATGATCGTACACACTCCACGAAAAGATAACGATTTTCGTTTGAGATCCTATTAAAAACAAAGATTCTGAGATGTCTAAGAATTGCCGAGTGATTTCACTGAAGTAAAATACTTTTTAGCCCCCTTCGTCATGACAGCAACGAATAACTATTGTAATATTAATGACAGAAAAACATATGAAAGATTTGCGAAAGTATCTAAATAAATTATTCTTCCGGCGTTTCACCACAAAAATAATCTCGATCAACCCTCTGACCAACAAGTCACAGGCTCGAGTCAGTGCAGTACCGTAGAATTTCCCACAGTACCTGGATCAGCGCGCTCAGTCCCAGCGGCAACACAACTTACCGTTAAGCTCAGGAGCAGACCCGAGTACCTCTCATCTGTGGCAAACTTTCGGGTAAAATCTTCCCTCCAGCACTAGTCAAACTAAACCGTACTGTGCCAGAATTATTATGCTTAAAGTAAATTTAGCTTTGTTTACTCAGCTTGCATTTCTTCTATATTTCTACTTCAAACAAATGATATGTTGAATAACTCCGTGCATTAAACAGAAAATGAATAGTAACCCAAGCATAAGATGGAAAACCACTGTTGACTCGATTGTTTTACAAAACGGTCACACGTGAGGTAAAGAAGTTGAGCAGCGGTCTCCGATTAGATATTTTCTTCGTTTGAAAACCGCTTTAGCTATTGCGAGAGACTTCAGGTATTTGTAACTATAGGATGCAAACTCCACTACAACCGACAAAGAAAACCAAGATAAATTTCTCCAAGCAACGAAAAATTGATGGAAAAAATGAGGGATAAAATTAAGGATACCTGTGTTAGAGGTCCATGCATCAGAAACAATAAGACAAACCTAGAAACCAACATAATTATAATAATCTACTCACAACTGACAACTACAATGTATGTTACGGAAACTACGGTACGTAGCCAAGAACACCCAAGGCCCTCGAATCCTCATGAACGCCAATTTCCTACATGCAGGGCCTACTGACGATGTCCAAACACTATTAGTATGCCTTCTGAGGAGAGCTTGAAAATCTTACTTATCCCCAGCACAGCGGTAATCCTTAATTAAAGATGGATTCAAAGAGGCACTGTTCTTCAAGTCACCCACTACGATAAGCCTGATATCCTGCAAAACATTTCTTTATGTTGTAGCAATCAATAGACGAGGACGATAATGTTAAAAATTGTCAAGAGTTCAGTGAATGTGTGCGTAAGTAAGTAAAAATTCAACGATATAAAAAATTAGGAACCTCCCCACATCCAAAGAAATGGCGCATATATTAAAAGTCAACACGGAGTTGGAGATCAAACATCTAAGACGTGTAATTACAGCAGCAGGGGCATTGCACACATAAAATTATGACATAGTAACCAATACAGGTG
The DNA here is from genome assembly GCA_014899125.1 of Orchestia grillus. NCBI lineage: Eukaryota > Metazoa > Arthropoda > Malacostraca > Amphipoda > Talitridae > Orchestia > Orchestia grillus. The sequence continues at coordinate 13,208 of VOMN01079209.1, forward strand.
CTTAATCAACAAAGACTTTGAAGAGATCTTGCACATCTGATATAATGTAAAATTCAAACTTCTGCGAGAATCGATAAAGACAGCTTTCCAAATGCTAACACCGCAATATACATACGAAAACAACCATATTTTATAAATTCTATCCTGATATTTATGTCGTGAAAGAACGTAGCATGCATAGAAATTGAAGAAGCGTACAATGCACATTTACAGTTGCACTATTTACTAATAATATCTTTTTCATCATAATAATAATAAAATCCGTGATTCACTCAAGATAAAATATTTGGTATGTACAATAGGAGGCTGGACCACATACAACAAACAAGCGCCGTCGCGTGTGAGATACGTAATTATAACAAGTAAGTGAATTGATGATCAGGCAGTTAAAATTTGCATCATCTTTCTTGTACTCTGATCCAAGGCTTAAACGCTAGCGCTAGTCTGAGGAGCAACAGTTTCTTCAAAATGTCAGAACCAACACCGGAAAAAAACAATCGTAAATCGAAAACTTCACGTTTGACACAATAAATAAGTAGGTACCTACAAATCCACAGTGAAGAAAAAATCAGTCAGACCCAAGCATATCGTCTGTTCTCGCACGAGTCCTGAGTCACGACAAGCCACACCCACGTACATAAATCGATGGTGTAATTACGTAAATTGTGCTAAGCAATGCAATCTCCACAACGGTCAGTCACGAGAAAACCACAAAAAAATCAAGTTTCAAATTGGACACTATACACATTATGATACACAAAACATGTACATACACTAGAACGAAAGGTGCTGTGTGCGAGGAGTCATAGTCTGGCAATGATATAAATACACGTCATACTCATACTTAGGAGACAAGAGAACAGTCATAGAAGGCACCATTGGCCTAGATGTACGGATACAACCATTCCTCACAGGGAAAGAGGAACAATAATGTGTGAAAGTTTAAAAATTAGTTGAAAACCTCACCAAAAGGTCAAGTAAAATACAGTTCCGAAGCTAAAAAAGCATTGCAGGTATTATAGTGGATAAAGAATCCAACTACAAAAACTAAAAGCGATGTTGATTCAGATTTGTTACTCGCAAAGAGAAACCTTAAGAAACGTGTGAAATGCACAAATTCACTACTAATACCGACAAGAAAGAAGGTAGTGAAGGTTATTAAGATTATTTTAAAAGTCAAGTGGCTGGTTGGTTGAAGGAGGAAAGAAACCTCAAATAAATAAGAGAATGGAAGAAAAATCAACACATAATAAAGCTCCATTTTCATGTCTTTCGGTGCCAACATACAAGCGTAAAATACCGAAATGCTTTTTAACTAAGCTTAAAATAAGTATTACGTTAAAATAATCACAAGTAACCCAGTCATGTAAATCATTATGACAGTTAATACATCTTAAAATTACCAATGAGCAGTACGACACCCTCACAAATTACGATGTTACTCACGAATCAGTAGTCCGCCGTTCCAAAGAGCCACTCTTCCTACTACTGGTATCACCACTACCACCACCACTTGTACTGATCTTAGGGTTAAATTCAAACGTCATTTGAGGGGAATAGACTGCATGTTCCTGCGCTAGAGCACTGAGGTTGAGGAGGAGCTGTCGCAGTAAGATGGTACAGCGCGCAGCGTGCACCTTCTGAGGGTTGTAGGTGTGCACAGCACGTCTGCGCTGTGCAGTCTCCACAGCAGACGTCTCCGAACTGTACAGCACGGAGCCGAGAGACTGCGAAGACGAGGGTAGCGGGGCACCCTCACACGCCTCAACACCGTACGATACCGGCAGCGATGACGAGGACTCTGGCAAGGTTGGAGCGTAGAACACCGACTGAGACGAAGGTGGTGTCCCTCTGTGGGGCGCTGCTGGGGACGAGGTCAGCGAAGTGGGAGGGGTAGAGTCCGTGTGCAGGGACGTTGATGGAGATAAGCTCGTACTGCTGCCGTCTGAGGGTTGTCTGTGGTACCTGTACGTGAAAATGAACGCTTTGAAATACACGATGAAGATAAACTTGTCTCAACAATGTATTCAGGAAGTGATAAAATGAGGACTAACTTCTGGCCTAGTAATGGATTCAGAACGCGATACAACGGAGGTTAAATTCTGTCTCAGCAATGGATTCAGTAAGCGATAAAACGCAAGTCTTAATCAACGGGGAAATTATTGACGAATGCAATATAGTTCTCCGCTAGTTATTTCCCGACAACAACTGAGCAAATGACATGCACATCGAAAAATTGACTTTATAATAAATAGTGTCCTTCCTTGCTCACGTTACCTGTTTAGTGCCTCCACAGATATCCAACACCAGTTTACCTTTAAACATTTTAATTCTCAAAGCAAAGTTGGACGGTCTTCAAGGAACTACTCCATTTTAAAAATTACTAAGTCAACATTGATTAAAATCTTAAGCGTAAGAGCATGACCATCCAATTGACGGCGGTCGTATCAAACCAAGGAATTATGGTGCCGTCAATCATGTCTCGGCCGTCCCACTTACTGAAATAAAATCTATTTAGTGCTGAGAAATTTATTATTAAATTGAAATATAATTTCTTATACCGCCGAGTATGTCTTGCGCATTGTTAAAGAAATTATCCTAAGAGATTCAATAGCCGTGCATAGATGAACTGAATGTGTCGTACATGCTGAGTATTATCTGCCGAACCTATAAGTTGGTTACGATGTTCATGAAGGTTTTACCATCAGAAAATAGGCTAACTCGTATTAATTTTACAAGAACTATGAATTGCAAACCTGAGTGCATTCATGCTACTATGTCAAAAGTCCACGAGAGAGCAGCTCTCATGTACATAATGCACGGAGCACTCGAGCATAATAATAAAAGAATATGTTTTTTATTCATACACACAAGCGTTGGGTGAAGTAACTGAGAGCAAAGGAAATCAACTGCGGGCATGCAGAGGAAGAGCGATCATAGGCGGAGGCTGCTCTTGAGGGGGCGCAAGTGTGCCATTCTTGCATTAATATCGTGTTTCTCATCGATATTTTCATTAAAAATAAGTAATATTCTTGTCATGTATTTGTGGATCACCTGAGTGGATGCGCTGAGCATCATTAGAGTACTAAGTAGTAATTTTAAATACAATAAAAACATATTTGGATAAAGTCTAGATTTCATCGAATGTGTCATGTTGCACCGATGATTAAAATGACAAAATAGTTCAATGGAGCAATCTGTCGCAAAGGTCGCTTGTTCATTACTGCGACTTTCAAGCATTTATACTTTCTAGCAGTTGATGTCTGTGAGAATTGAAGGGAACTTATCTAATCAGCGAAATTGTATATTTAATTAACTGAAAAAAGATGCGAGGAAAATGAAATAATGCATCGAAGTATCGCATGTTACTACATAGGTAGTAACTCACTCAGCCTCAAGAAAATATTGCGTCATGACTTAAAATGAAAGCAAGTCGAGACGTACATAGGTTCCTAGTGAGAAGCCGAGCACGGCGTTCATTTTGTACTTCCAACCAACCAACTTCCGTACTAAACAATTTCTAAGACAGTTTTGGTCGCAAGTCGTTAACTCGCAAACTTACGAGTATGTAGAACAAAACGAGGCATTTATTTCACTACCGTCAATTGATTTTGTTAATTTCATTGCGATGATGATATAATCTAGCTGAATGAGGTTCAATTAAAATAATTCAGAGAAAAAGTGTATCATTTACATGCGTACGTAAGGTAAATACTGAGCTGCAAGATGCACTACTCCCTTTTGTTTGCTTTCTTAACAAGGCAGGAATTGGTAAATGTTTCCATTTTTGTAAGGCCGCTACTGTTCCCAATTCGTATCAGGTACAGTAGATAATTCGTATCACAATTCTTAGCCTTTAATTTAGGTCGGTGTCAAAGACTGGTTTCTGTTTACCCATAATTCGATAGGCTCTCGACATTTTGGATAATTTCATGTCTTGTACATAACGCTAAATGTAAAACTGATTCTAAAATACTTCAATTGTTTTACCATTACCAAAGTAAACATTCAAGAATTGGAATGGCATTGAAAATTCAACTCCGTTTTCAGCCCCCCTAAAAATAACTTCATACATCAAAGTCTGACGTGAGTTACGTGGAAATATACTAAGTTATTAAGTTATTAGCGTAATACAGCAGTTTATTGACAGTACACCCGTACTCCGTAATGGAAAGTGGGCATACAGAAAAAAAAATTCTGAATTCGTCTGCTGAAGCCTCTTCGTCACGCGTTCACGTAACACAAGAGGCACGCAATACTGCACCTCAAGCCGGCGTTGTCAGGCAGGAACTGGAGCATTGGCTGCGGTCGCAGAGGCTGCTGCTGCTGCAGTGGAGCTCCGCGCTTGAAAAGTGCTCCCATCGCTCCAGTCAAACTCCATCTGCGACTCCCATCTGACCCAAGGCAAAATCTTTTGTTATAGTAGCAGCAACATCAGGGTTTATACTGATGAACGTTAGACACACTGAAACGAAAACTAAAAAACTTAACTTTAACCTGAAAAAAAAACCGCTTCATCAATGCAAAAATTAACACAGACTTTACATACAATATAATGAAAGATTAGCTTATTCATTTTGTTTAATGAATAAATCCTTAATACTCTAATCTTCAGATCTCAGGAGAAGTAACCAGTAATATCAGCACATACACACGACAATTTTTTGATTCCGTATCAAAACAATTTGACTCAAGTCCCACAACCTCATTATTCCACAAACGCAGCCTAAGTGCATCAACTCTCTCCGAATTTTGAGCTCTGTCATCAAATCAACATCCTTCCACGTTGTAATATTCACATTGACACACAGCGTGCACATCGCACAGCAAAGCCTTGCCTGGTGCACATTTCAGGAAGATTGAACTCTAATGTGGCGTTGCTTCTTACACGCAGGTTGAGTCTACCATTATGGGATGCAGGGACAACTAATGCTAGACATCACGCTTCTTAAGAACTTAAAATAATTATCAGTGACATTATTCAAAATCTTGTAATGCCCGTATTTGACGCACATTGCTTATTATTAATTATTTACTTAATTAAGGAGAAGGGCTATATTTAGAGAAGCAACAATCGTTCACATGAGATACTGAACATTCTTAACGTATTTTCGTTAAGTGAATAGTAATGGAATTTCCATGAATAATAACTAAATAGTAATGGACTTACCTTCAATCGTAACACCTAACGGACGAGCACTGATAGAGAACAGTGAATTTTAATTGCAGATAAGATTATTGACTCTCACACTTCGTGACCGATACTTCTACAAAAACTTCGCTAAAATACAAGAGGCATTAATCGAAACAAGCTACCATAATATACCAGAGCAATTTTCCATTACGTCAGGAAGTTAGTCAAACAAAACACAGACGTGTGCCAACCGAATGTTAGGTGCGACTTAGCGCGGTCACAGGGTACAGACGGCAAGACAAGTTCAACAACTTCAATGTGACGTCAATGAAATGCTTCACTAACACAGTAACGGTTACGCAGTCATTGGTAATTTCAACAGTAGATGCTTTGAGCCGTACGAGCGAGTGAAATTCTTGCAAAACTCGTAAGTAATCAATAGAAGAACTTGTTACAAAAAACTACAATTTTGAAGTTGGAAGTATCATTAAAGACGAATATAATACGTGCCTTTACCCACACATGAACATCACGAAAATGCTTATTACAATAATGAGCAATTGACAGGATCTCACCAGTAACTAACGAAATTAATAGCCTTGTCTCTGCAAATATCCCGAGCGAATTTCTCACTATTACGGCAGCTATAGCATTGAAATATTTTATACGTCAAGCAATTTGCACCTATACTCGAGATATCTCAGCAGGAAGACACTTCCGAACTTTTATTTTCTCCGGACTACCGACGGTAGTCGATTTATTTAGTTGAAGTCGGGAAAAAAACATGAACTCATACTGAAATTTGCCTGGTGAATGATGAGTCATTTAATTAAACCCCAAACGACGCTTTATACAAAACGTACAGACGCTTTCAGTCTAGTGTAATCATAGAATTTATACAACCAGAAAATAATAGGTGATGTACCATCCACCTGCTGAGTTAGGATTCATGATATTTTGAAGTAGTTAATTTTTTCACCACTTAGTTACTGGTGAGGTCAAGTACGTTTGAATTCATTTAATACTGATATAAACAATGTGATATTAATTATAAATTAAAAAATTATGGTTCTTTTAGCATGCCTCCACAATACGATCAAGTCTAAATTAACTCACAAGAGCTACACAATTCAAACATTAAGATCCTTCCGAAGATGTTGACAGAAGAGCTGCAACAGGTACAAAAGTAGCTACGAAGACAATATTGCAAGAAATGAATCCATGATTAGTAGTCTCTACCACAATTGGAAGATATGACCATGCAGGACATTCAGTTGCAACAAGACGGAGCCCCACCACACACAACAAGAGACCAAGGCAATGCTAAAAACAGGCTTTCCAAACCGATTGCTTTCACGTTTTTGTGACGTTTCTTGGCCCCCTTGGTCTTCTGAGGTAACTCCTCCACTTTTCTTGCTTTAGGGATACCTAAAAGAAAAAGTCTATTGACAAATTTTTTAACTCAAAACGACCAATAGCCAACATTACGAAAATTTTTGATTAATAGAAGAAAAAAAGCTACGTAGAATGTTGCAGCTGTGTTGTTGTTGCTGTACTCAAACAACAACGGTGGAACATCGAAATTAATAATATTCAATTTAACCTTCCTGGTATGTTTTCTCATTCAGAATTAAAGCAAATCTTTTTATCTGGATTAATTTCCAGAAAATAACGCACGAAAGCACAAAGCGACAACTCTTGTTAAGCATGACATACTTCAGGGAATCGATTTGGTCATTTGAAATAAGATCGAGAGCTATCTCTGGTTTACATAATTTCAAAACTGGGTCGAGACAAAAGCAATACAGACTTGCGACAATTCGAGGTTCCACTTTCCTAATTTTAGTTTTGTTCAACTTAAAAGCTCGGGAAATATCCAGCAGCTCCCAGAACAGCTTCCAAACTGCGGCAGGTCATACCGACCTGAACACTTGGGTAAAGCTGATGCGTGACACAGAGCTCATAGTTTAAGTAACACTGAAATGAATTACACTATCAGTTATTTACAAACTATAGAGAAATTATACTTAAACATCCTCGCACATTTAACCCCTACACAGGTGGGTGGCCGTTCAAGACGAATATATTACTTGCAAAGTGATAGCAATCACAATTCTGCTGCTTTCGAGATTTGGAGTCAATCACGACAAGGAAGTCATAACAATTTTTACTCTACCATGTGCCTCCTATGGGTAGATTAGTCACCCAGAAGGTGGAATCAAACTCGGAACGATGCGCATTCATAGCTAGGTCGACTTACACAAATTATCAATTAGGCCACACAGGTATAACTGGCACAGTGGAAAAACCGATGAAGCAAGTTTAGTTTCACTCGTTACACTTGAATCGCACATTTTAAAATGTGGTTGAATTTAACCCCAGCGAAGAGAAACAACCCAACTTGAAATTTACGGTTTCAGCCTTAGAATAAAACCTTTCTATCGTTATCAAATCTATTGAACGTAAGATTCATTAAATCCACCTGTATATTCAGTGGGAAAATTTTTAAATTTCGAATTAGAGAGCAACAGACAACGTCTCCAATAAACGGAATGAAAGGTACAAGGTAAAAAAACAGAAAATAACTTAATCATTAATAGGGAAAAATCGATAAACTTAGTGATATTAACAAAGACAATACAGATGGTAAATGAAATATTAGATACAAGGAATGGCAGAAAAGAAATCAGCAATAATTTAAAAAAAAGCACACAGAGAATGAGACTAATTTATTTATCAAAACACAGTTGAGCCTTTCATTTACGGAAACCGCATATTTCCGGATGAAATAAATATACAACGGACAAAACCTGCTGGTCTAAAAACATCTCCCATTGGCTAGAACGTTCAGCCCAAAAGTGCAGAATACTCGTGTGAGAAATATTAATTTCAACGGAGAACCTCTCCTTCCAAATAGCGCCTTGATGAGATATTCAACTGTACATTCATTTAAACAATGCAAATATTCACCAACTACAGTATACATCTATACAGTGTAAATAATATATAAAGTTTATAGATTTTCTCGTGCGTAACCATTTATTTACACACTAGAGGATTTAGGTAAGAGAAATTTTCCGGGTTCAGACTCTCGGGGGCGTATTCCTAATGGCCACGCCAGAGAATCCAGTCCCCATCAGAGCAACATGAAATTTCATCATTTCACGTTGGTACACTAATGCAAACGGCATGGGGACGTTGGTACACTGCAAATCTTACATAGAACTCAAGCAAGGAAACAGACGGCGTGCGTTACCTTTACTGGGGTCTGGAGGCGCTAGTGACACAGATGCAGGAGGCGCAGGGGCTGGCCGCTGGGCTCCTGGGCCGCTCGTCTGGTGGTGGTGCTGGGCTATCATCTGCACTCCAGAGCCCTGTTAGTACGAGCTAGTGTACTGCACGTACTACGTCAAGTACAAACTAGCATACTACGTGCTGAGCAGGCTAGGGTACTGCACATACTAAGTACTGCATAAGCTAGTGTACTGCACATACTACGTGAAGTACAAGCTAGCATACTACGTGCTGAGCAGGCTAGTGTACTGCACATACTATGCGCTGAGCAGGCTAGTGTACTGCACATACTCCGTGCTGAGCAGGCTAGTGTACTGCACATACTAGTTATATTGTACAAGGTATTGTAGAAGGCACGTAGTATTGAAGTACAAACTAGTGAACTGCTTGTACAACCTACGGTACCGGCTAGTGACTATTGTACTGCATGTACCACAAACATTGTACAAGCTAGTGAACAGCATGTACAACGTGAAGTACAGGCTAATCACATACTACCTACTGTACAGGTTGTATATAGAGAAAAAGTAATACTCCTAATTTGAACAAGTCAGGGGAGTCCAATTATGAAGCTTGTTCCAAGCAAAAGTAACCGAGTTCACCATTCGGTGTCGTGAAGTTCATTCAATAGTCTATTGAATATGTCCTTTTCTCAGTAGACGTTCCAAATAAAATTTTTGGTATCTAAATTGGTGGTCCAATTAGACGTCGTTCCAATTAGAAGCTTTGCATGTACACAGCTCTACAGCATGTGTACATCAGTCTACCGCAACAGTTTATGGGGCAAAAGTGATAAGGCAGGAGCTGGCTTTGTTGTTGTGGAAGTGATAAACTTGGAGCTGGCTTTGTTGTTGTGGAAGTGATAAGTCCGGAGCAGGACTCGTTGTTGTGGAAAGTGCAGTAATTTATTTAGAGCTAATAACTGGCGCACGTAAATGCATGAGAGGGCAAAGAAAACGGGGAAAATTGCTAGCAGGGGCAAAAAATAAATACAATTACCACAAAATTAAGTTTTAAAACATCAAGGCGAATTTTTTTGGAATAAAAAATTAATGGCACTTTAACTGCTCATTATTACTCGGGGTTTCTTATCGAAGAATTGAAAAGTAAATTGATCTTGTGCTTATGTGTTTGATGTAACAATTATACCAAACATATGTGTGTACTATGTTTTACAACGCTTCAATGAATACGAAATACAGACATGGAAGCCAAGACGACAGACTGACAAAATAAACTTACAACAAAGGTAGAGATCAGAGATAAAAACTTAGTCAATCGCATGTTCCACAGCACACGACTACGCATTGGCGCCGTCGCCAAGGACATGTAATCAGTAGTAATGGGCTGCAGCGATTCAGTGATTCAAACTATGCGGTGTCAAAAGAAAAGGGACAGTTTAGTATGGACTCTAGAGAACGAGGAATCTATACCCATGGTGTATACCCACACAGGATCCCTTACGCGAGGGAACAAAAAAATTAAAAACAAAAGAAAAATTAAGAACAACAAGAGAGACCTAACAAGGTGTGAAAATCGAAAGAAGCAGAGTAACACGAAAGATGGAAGACTCCACGGCCTATTTATAACAGTTAACAGTGTTCCTTTGGGGTGGCCAGTCCTCAGACAAACCTAACTAACCCTATTGCCTATTGTTGTAGTTGTAGTAGTAGTAGTGAAAGCAGCGCTTCAGTAACTCAGTCTG